>JAVJGG010000073.1:42086976-42099600 GCA_035590195.1 Aviceda cuculoides | reverse complement strand
AGTGAGGTGGGTGCTGGTCTCTTCTCCCAAGTAACAAGTGACAGGACGAGAGGAAATGGCCTCTGGTTGCACCAGGGGAGGTTTAGATTGGAAAATTAGGAAAAATATTCTTCACTGAAAGGGTTATCAAGCATTGGAATGAGCTGCCCAGGGAAGGGTGGAGTCAACATCCCTGGAGGTATTTAAAAGAAATATAGATGTGGTGCTTAGGGACATGGTTTAGTGGTGGACTTGGCAGTGTTAGGTTAATGGTTGGACTTGATGATCTTGTAGGTCCTTTCCAACCTAAATGATTCTATGATTCTATAAACAAACAAACAAAGACTTGGATGTACCTCACCTATTCTCTCAGTGGGACACATCTTCCTTCATTTTAGCTGGGTAAAAACTTTATCTTTAGCCTGAACTGATTTTTACCATTCCTTCTAGTCCACAGACAGCTAGTGAGCACCAGCCCTGAAGGCTTTCATCCCACTTCACCGACAGTAGTTGGACCAATTCAAACTAAAATACCCACTATTCAGCTGGAGAAGGTCAGTGATGTGTGAATTTAATGTCTAAAGACCTTTAACTGAATCATCAAGGCCAACAAACAGACTCACATTGGAGGCCTTCTAGTTTATGGCTCATTTTCCACATTAACTAAACAAGTAAATAAATAACCCAAACAATCACAGCAACCCTCCTTCTACCTCCCTAGTGATAACACTAATAACCCTCACGTATCACAGCTGTCATTGCTATAGGCTAACAAAGGCAGCTGGAATAAAAAAAAACCCCAAAACCCAAGACCAAAATCCCCACAGATTTGGGCATCAGTAGGAAACAGAAAAGTGTGTCTTTTTTTTGTTGGTAGGTCATCAGTTCACCTGGCATGATGGTGAGGAGGGCAAGAAGTTCAGCTGCCTTAATTCACCTCCCAGTTGACAAAATGCTCATGGCTGAAAAGACCCCTCAAGAGATGTGAGTCTTGCCTGTCGAGGACAATCTTCCCTGGGATGAGAGGCTAAATAACTCTCCTTCCTTGGTGTATTCCATTCTAGAAAAGCTTAAAGTAGACTTTATAGACAGCTTGGTACAAACTCACTATACTTCTCCCCCAGTTATGTTTTTTTTCCTGTGTTTTTTTTGTTTGTCTTTTCCTGTGGAAAAGGCAAAGGTTTTGGGCTTTGGCATCCTTCACTGCAGTGTGCAATTGGCCATGCAGAAATGGGACTGAGGACTACACTAATTCACATTTCCCATCCAAAAATTGTAGATAAAGGAAAAGCATGACCAGCTTTGGTTAGCTCAAATTAACATCAGCTAGTGAACATGAAATAATCCGGTTTCCTGGACATCTCCATAGTGGCTGAAGCCAAAACTGAGTAAACCCTCCTTCACTAAGCCCTAGTGGCATGCACAAGATACCGCGTAAAGATTGTGGTGGGTTTGTCAGGGGTCATTTTTTCCTGCGCACACTCTGAAACCCTGAGCAGAAAGATGAAGGGAATGTTTTTTCTGGATGTGATTTCCTGCAGCTCTGAATTCTGCAGCAACTCTCACGTGGAATTATCCCCAAAGTCTTTATTAATGAGAGTCTTCCTTCCCACCGGATCCCAACAATTGTTAGAGGATTACTGCACAGTCTGCTACTGCAAAGAAAGACATTGTGTACACTCTTTAATTAAATACAAGTCAAAGGATTGTCACAGACCGAAGGAGCCACAGAAATGTTTAGTCTCATCTATGCTGTCTGCCATTAGCAGGGCCAGGCTAACCACGGGCCAACTCCTTCGCTCACATGGCAACTCCTCAAAGGCTGGTAGGATTCACAGTGAAGCCAGAGCTGCAGGTTAGCAGGAGCATGGGCCCACAAGAAGTGATGTAAGCCTCCGTACCTCCCTTTCTCCTGATCCCAAAATGTTCCTGGGCTCACCTGGAGCTCACTGTATGGAAACACCAGCAGAGATGGGGACTAGGGTGACCACAGTGATAACGGGATTTGGAGTTAAACAAGGAAGGGGTAGAATTGAAAAGCCTACAGATGATTAAATCACATCCCTCGCCCATTTCTGTTCATCTCCCAGAGCTTCCACAGCAGTGACACACGGGTACACTTCTAGTTATCGGAATGAAAATTTCTTATACCATTACTACCTTCCCCTAGCTTCTGTGAAGGTAGTAATGGTATAAGACAATAGCATCAGTTGCCTTCCTGTGGTTTCTCTAACTTGACTTCAGTCACTGCTCTAGGTGGAGATGGAGTTTCTTAACCCTATGTCATGTGGATGGCAAAGGAAATGAAAGATTTTAGCAGGCAGGTCTTATCTCAAGCCTCAGTAGAATAACCTGAAAGAGCTACTTCTGGCTAGTAGCCAGAAGAACACACTGTTAATTTCAGTCCAGGGGCTTTCATTTATGCTCATTATTTGTAGGAACACTTTTATTCCTAAAAATCCTCTGAGTGAGCCAAAAAAAATACCGTGTAGAAGTGCAAGAATGAGCAAAGACAGTGAACCAAAGGAAGACACCAACACAGAATTTTTATCTATACTAATGGGTAACAAAATTTCCAACAATTACACCATGTTTTGGGTTTGTGTGGTGGGGTTTTAGTAGGTGGGAAGGGGCCACAGGGTCGGCTCCTGTGAGAAGCTGCTCGAAGCTTCCCCAGCTCCAAGTTGGACCTGCCTCTGGCCAAGGCCGAGCCCATCAGAGATGGTGGTAGCGCCTCGAGGAGAACAGATTTAAGAAGGGGAACCCGCAGTGAGTCAGGGATTGGAATGTGGGAGAAACCCCTCTGTGGATATTGAGGTCAGTGAGGAAGGAGCGGGAGGTGGGGATGCCCCTGCAGCCCGTGATGAGACGGCAGGTTGTCCCCCCCAGCCCATGGAGGTCCACAGGGGAGCAGATGCCCACCTGCAGCTTGGGGAGAGAGGAGCCCAGGCTGGAGCAGGGGGTGTCCCCAAGATGGCCGCCGCTCCATGGGGAAGCCCACGCTGGGGCAGGCTGGGACTGAAGGACTGCGGCCTATGGGAAGGACTCACATTGGAGAAGTTCGTGGAGGACTGTCTGCTGTGGGAGGGACACCACAGCAGAGCAGGGGGCAAGTGAGGAGTCCTCCTCCCCCTGAGGAGGAAGGAGCGGCAGAGACACGGTGTGAGGAACTGACCCCAACCCCCATTCCCCATCCCCCTGCACCGCTCAGGGGGGAGGAGGTGGCGAAAATTGGGAGTGGAGTTGAGCTGGGAATGAGGGATGGGTGGGAGGAAGGTGTTCTAAGATTTGGTTTTACTTCCCATTAACCTTGTTTTTATTTGATTGATAGTAAATTAAATGGATTTTGTTTTTTCCCCAAGTTGAGTCTGTTTTTTGCCTATGAGCATAACTGGTGAGTGATCCCTCCCTGTCCTTGTCTCAACCGCTAGCTTTTCCTTATATTTTCTCCTCCCCATCCCACTGGGAACAGGGGCTGGAGTGAGTGAGTGTCCTCATGGTGCTTTGTCGCTGTCTGGGCTTAAACCACGACACACTGTCAAACTTTAAAAGCTGCAAAAGCTCTGGTGGTCTTGAGAAAAAAAAAAAAAAGGAAGTATTTATGGAGTATTATAATTATTTGCTCTTCTAAAGGACCTTTGTCCAACACCATGTTACAAATATATCATGACAGCATGTGGAAACAAATGTTAGACACCAGTAACATAGACGTAAACTGAGAGATAAGACCGAGTTCAAAACATACCAAACACCATGTGTGGCCTTTGTAGGATCAATAAAAAAGCACTTGCAAAACCACTGTTTTTTTAAGCAGAGGGAAGCTATATTCTGCTATGACCTCTACTCATGTTGTAAATACACTACTCTGCAACCAGCCATCAGTAAGTGACTCTCAGAGCACGGGTAGCAGCATGTGTCCCTCAGAGACTTTTCCAAATAAAAGAGGTCCAGGCAAATACCCAAGTATCCTGACTCTCACTTTGCTTTTCAAACCACTCCATTTTATGCTTCTGCCAAATATAATCATGCCAATAACAGATCTATCATTTGACAAGGAAAGCAGATTTTTTTTCTGGCTCATCTAAGCAGGCCCTGTTAAACAAAGGCAACTCGGCCAAATCAATCCAGCAGCTTGGAGGCACGGAGACTTCATTTAGTCTGATTGTCCCCTTTCTGTGTGAGGGGTTGGAAGATCAAGGAAACATGTGCAGAGTGTTTTGCAAAGAGCTTGGAGAACCAGAAGGAAAGGGAAGCTGAGCAGCTGTGTTGCTTAACTCCTTAGCAACAAGCTTGTATATGCCTCTCTTGGAAAGCAGAGCTGAATTAGGTTCTTAAGGAAGAAGTGACACCCTGGCACTGGAATAATGACACACAGCAATTACAAGAGAGGCAGCACTTGAGTAAATTCTCACAACTGAGTAGGAGAGAGCTCTGATGGCTGGGTAAGCACATTTAGCCTCTTTAAATTATCGTCTGGAGTAAGCAAGTACGAATTTCCTTTCTGGGAAGCTCAGACGAAGGATTTGACTTTGGATTATGGCAGAAATAGAGGGACGCTGCTACACTGAGATTATTGGTGTTTAGATCTACAATTCAGTGTAAAGAGCAAAGTGTTATATCTCTCTTATGGTTGAGAAAAAATAAGCAAGGAACAATAGCAATTATCCCAAGAGTACACAGGGGCAGCAAAGTAAGGAAAGAAGTGGACTCCACTACCTGACTTCTGTAGAAACTGGAGGGCAGCAAAGTAACTTGCAGTTTTCTGTGACCTAATGGTCATTGACTGCTTTTAATTTCCTTTTACCTTTGGGTCTAAGGAGCAGAGCCTGGTTGAGGAAAATTCTGTTCCTTTTCTTTAAGATTGTTCAGAAACTTAACTACTAAACTGATCAAACCTTCTGGAGGAAATTCACCTCCCAAGCTTCTGCTCAGCCAATTACAGGAATGGCAGAAATACAAAGGAAATGCAGATCCAGAACTGCTTGACCCCTGGACTAAGAAACATGATTTGGGGATCCATAGGCAAAAATATGTGTCTATAATGTAAACGTCTACATCTGTCTACTTCACATTGATCATTCTTCCTCACCTGAAGGGAGAAGCAGGCACTTTTAGGGCATGAGTCACTTCGAACTAAAGGAACTGTCTAAAACAGATTAGAGGAAACTTAGCCTATACTGCTTCATCCAGGGAGCCTTAGGCAACCTGATGAGGGGAGGATGTCTACACTGCAAATATCTGAGGTTAAATGAGAGAAAACCGAGAGACTTGTGCTCATGTCTAAACTGAATGATTCCCCTCCAGACAGCCCCATCCTTCCCCAGAGTACTCCAAGAGCAGATGGGAGACGGAACCTGGCAGGATCCCTACAGAGAAGTTGAGTGAAAGACTAGTAAGTGCTCTAATTTGTTTACAGACATTATTGTGTTCAATATATATCAACTTTGAAATGCTGCTGTCAAAAAAGGTACTTGGCTTCAGGAGAATGTGCAGGTAACCTGTTAATACTGTCCTGAATTGCTGCTCATCCAGCACTGAGTCATCTCCTGAGTAGCCACCTCTTGACTGCTCTGCGCAGAAGAAAGAGTCCTTAATTCAATTACAGGCTCAGAAGGGACTAGAAAACCCTGAGTGGATGTCTCAGCAAAACCTGTGAGGTGCTTGTGCTCATTCCTGTCTCCTCTGTCCTGGGCCAGATCCTAACTCCTGACAGCCAGCTCTGATTCTTGCCCTGGGCAACCACAGAGGGCCCCCACCAAGTCCTGATGGCTCTCCACTGCATCTCCAGTTCACTTCAACCGTGGCACCAGCATCTTGTTTTCCTCCTGAAACCAATCAGGATGTTACCATCCACCAGGTCCACATGCCACAACACCAAAGATTGGCACTGAACTCAGATCTGCTCAGATGGCCCCAGAAAGTTGTGAGGCTTTGGGCAGGGTGTAAAGCTGAAGGGGCTCCCAAATCCAGAGCAATGGAGACCAGCAGTTTGAGGAACGTCCTGGAGAGTCCACAGGCGTGTAAGTGGGCAGTTCAGTGCAGAGGCTGTGACAAAATAACATCGATTGAAATCACAGCGAAGTCCCTGTGGTTTCTTCCTGCCCTTTGTGTTCTCGGTCATCCCCTAGACCTCTCCCACTGCCTGGGAGCTGCGTACACACCCCATGTATACATAACCTTTGGCAAACAGGACCCCACAAGCCTTCTGCGAGGCTGGCTATTGGATATTATTTATAACCAGAGAGCTGGATAAAGCAAGCTGAATGTTCTCTAGTTCTCAGAAATACTGCAGTGGTCTGGTTTGAGGAACAACAATTTTGGTTAGCAACATGGGCGGCTCCTTTTAACTTTTAGGGGAACTGAAAGGTCTGAGGATGTCTAGAAAACCCGTGTTAATCCAGTGTTACTGCATCATCAATAAAGCAAGGGCCGGAGAGGCTGACACCAAGGCTTCCCACCATTCATGCTGGAAACACCCACAGCTGCAATAAGCAGCAACTTCGCCTGGAGCTCTGGGCTGTTTGGAGAGGATGTGTTTCCCATGCACAGCTTCTCACTTCTTTTTTTCATGCACTCAGGGAAAGACTGTGAACAGCAAAGCAGCAACGTTACAGAGCAGTCTAGCAGCCACTGTCCTCAGCATGGCTTTTCCTAGGCAGGGCAGGCACTCCGAAGCTCAGTGGCAGGTAGTAATGTGGATGAAAGAGGGTGTTTGGCATGGTTTGGTTACTGGGTGCCCTCTCCTTCCTTTAGCATAGCAGCCTTAGCATTTCCAGCTGGACAGTCAAAACTGGACACATTCAGCATTTGGAGCACTTGGTGCTTGAAACTTGCCTGAGCTCACCAAACAGTAAATGACTTTAGGATATGGATCTTCCAATCTTGTGATCCAGCAACCATAAGAAAAAGCAAATTGGATCAGAGCACAGGCTTGTCAAGGTCAGTACCACTTCCCCAAGAGCAACCAGGAGGAGATAAAAGAACAAGAAACATAGAAAACATAAAAAAGGCATGCGTATAATAATCCTTCCTATGGTGTCTGTCTTCCAGCAGTCACCACAGCACCCGTCTATAATACATTTTGTGATAAGGTGTCGTGGTTTAACCCCAGCCAGCAACTAAGCACCACGCAGCCTCTCACTCACTTCCCCCCCACCCAGTGGGATGGGGGAGGAAATGGGGAAAAGAAGTAAAACTTGTGGATTGAGATAAGAACATAAGGACATAAGGTTTTAACCTTCTTGGCTATTAATACCTTCAATAGCTTTTATTAAACTAACATTAGGACCAATTCTAGGATTATTTTACTATTCATACATCACTTCCTATCCTGAAAAAAACGACCCTAACGGGGCTTGTTTGTGCCACTGTTCAAAGCTTTCTACTGAAATCCAGGTACATGCCTGAAACAATCTATAAATGCACCTCATTTCAAAGAGTTCACTTCAAATGACTGCTTACCTACAAGGGATAGTACAAAAATTACAAAGATGTTGGCAAAAGATGAATTTGGTTCATTCAGAGATCAGGAAGAAATTAATCTTCCCTCTTTCAAATGAAACAAAAGTGATTCAGTCAAGAAGGCTTTGGGTGAGGATGTTACTTATGGATTTATAAAGCATCCTTTATAAAGCATCAGAGCTGTCTATGGAAAGATTCTTGATGGACAGTCTGAAGCATCCAGGCGTGTCCTCCAGGAAGAGCAGCCTACTGGGACGAGCTCCCTACCGAGGCTGTGTTTCAGAACAAAAGATCAAGTCATTGGTCTTAATGAGGGAGTCAGGAATACCCCAGTGATTTGGAGCTGCTCCAAGCACAGGAGCTGCCATCTTTGACAATCAGGACAGGGCCATCCTTCCCTTCTTTGGCTGAGGATGGAAGGAAGCAAAAGGGCAAGTCACTTGTTAAAACGTGTGAGGGAGAGCAAGGTTAGGACAGCCGCAGGGAGCCTTGCTGCCGTGAAAAACAAAGATTCACAAGAATGGGGAAAACCATGCAGAGAGCAGCTGAAGAGATCCTTATCTAAGAGAGTGCAGGATAGACACATGGAAACAGCCTGGATTTAGAAGAAGAGAACATGCTGAAGATCACCGTCTGCTTGTCCAGAGCTCTCCTAGAGGAAAGCTGCTAATTACGTTTACTTTTGGGAGCTTTTGATTCAGATGTTGTTTTTGATAACCCTCACTGTGCCCAATGGCTAGTCTACACAGAGAACATAGTATACCTGAGCAATTGATAAAGACAATCATATTCCATTAGGACTTAGTGGACAGACTAAAGATGGAGATTTTAGAATGGACTTACATTCCTGGCAGAGACAGTAAACAGGAGCTGAAACTATCAGCATTCACCCTGCACAGTTTTGAGTGGTCTGTGTGAAGGGTCAGTATAAAAACATGGGAAAAACATTGCACCCAGCTCTGGAGCCCGCAGGCAGGAAAGGCATGGACCTGTTGGAGCAGGTCCAGAGGCGACCACAAAAATGATCAGAGGGATGGAACACCTCTCCTGTGAAGACAGGCTGAGAGAGTTGGGGTTGTTCAGCCTGGAGAAGAGAAGGATCCGGGGAGACCTTAGAGCAGCCTTCCAGTACCTAAAGGGGGCTTATAAGTAAGATGGTGACAAATTTTTTAGCAGGACCTGTTGCAACAGGACAAGGGGTAACGGTTTTAAACTGAAAGAGGGTAGATTCAGACTAGACATAAGGAAGACAGTTTTTATACTGAAGGTGGTAAAACCCTGGCACAGGTTGCCCAGAGAGGTGGCAGATGCTCCATCCCTGGAAACATTCAAGGTCAGGCTGGACAGGGCTCTGAGGAACGTGGTTGAGTTGAAGATGTCCCTGCTCATCGCAGGGTGTTGGACTAGGTGACCTTTAAAGGTCCCTTCCAACTCAAACTGTTCCATGATTCTATGAATAATTCAAAATGTGGTTCCACTCTTCCTGGCTGAAAGACTTAAAGCTACAGGTTAAACAGGTTGTAACATGAGCCTAAGAGCCTTAGACACACACACAAATTTAACAAATACGACATGACACACACTCTATACAGGCTGTCTAAACCAGACATACGTGCAACACTTCCACCTGAAGAGAGCATTGATGTCTTCCCAGGAGCCTGAGGGTCACATTTAACTTCTCGGACAGCCCCAACCACCCACCTCTTAACAACACAGAAAAGACTCAAGATCCCAGCATACAAGGATGCTGGGACAGGGCTGCATCTCAGCTATCGTCACTTCTGCCGAGCACACAGCTGAGTGTCAAGTGAAAGACAATTCCACTGCAAAGTGTCAGACGCTAGAAATACCTGCATTACAAATCAAAGCAACCCACTAGCAATTTCCGTGTTTTGAACATGGCAAGGCTTGGCCAGGAAGGAGTTTACCAACGGCTTTAAGGAACCAAGGATCTCACCCTCTTGCTTCCTGCAGGGTCTGGTCTCCCAGCTTGGCCGTTAGCTAGAGCTTTGCTTCCCATTAGTCCCTGAAGCAAAGCCAACTTGCAAAGAGCTTCCACTGTGCAACTAGATTGTGATGAGCTGGCTATTCAGGCAAGTAATTAATTCTACTCTATTGCGCTGGGTATTTTCTTTTGTCATTCCTTACCTGCTAACAATACAGTTGGGGGGAAAAGCTTAGAGGGAAGATATTTCTGCTCTGTCTATTTAAAAGGGAAAATATGCAAGGGCACAAATGACACAGAAAATGAATGCTTAAATGGCAAAACCAAATCTTAATGGTACCGTATCACCAGACCTCTCTCAGGTGGTTCCACTGGCTGTAGATCTCAGAATGTTTTACAAAGGTAGTATCTCTAGCCTCTTTTGACACATGGAGAAACCAAGGCAGAAAGCCCAAGATCATGTAGCAAGTTAGTAGCTAAAAAAAAAAAAAAATCCACAACACGCAGAAAAACCCAACCCACAAAAAAAAAAAAAACACAACAAAAATGTCAGGTTGGTCTGTGTGCCTCCCCAAACTGCTTCCTTACAACAAAGATAGACAAAAGCAGTCACCAAAAACCCCCTAAATACTTCACATTCTGTGTTGCCAGCATTTTCATGTCTCTAAATGACCTTTCCATATGCCAGTGTATGTCAATGTCTACCTCTGTCAGAGATGTCCTGCTTTCTATGAAATATTTAAATGTTCTCCTCAAAATACTCTGGTCAGGCAGCAAAAAGCCAACAAAGAAAAGGAGAATTTGGATGGAAAAAAGAATGGGAAAGGAGTCACCCTTGTTCCATGGGAACAAGAGAAAGAATTCAAATCTCACTTTAGCCATATTGGATATGAGGAATATAATCAGATCATTAGGAAGATAAAACCTGAGATGGACATTAGGAGTGATCAGAACACCTGGGCAAAGCTGCTGATGTCTCTAGAAAGAAAACGATGTTTAGAGAAGCACAAGGAGCAGCAAACCCTGAGCACGGCGAGAAGTCTAGCCTTTGCTGTCAAGATCAACTCAGCTAAGCAGAAAAAGTCTTTCAGCAATATGAATAAAAAAAGAACAACAGACAGAAAAAAGTGAGATTGCTATCCAAAATGCTGAATTTCAAGACAAAACTAAACAGAGCCCCAAAATAGGAGAAGTAACATGCAGTCCCACCACCCACTTTTGTTCACTGGCTTCTCCAAAGAATTGGAGGTAAAAATACAATTTTACTAATACAAAGTGGAATAATTACACATGGTGAAAATGATTTAGCTTGAATAATTGAAAACAACAACAGGGCTGACTGTGAAGGCAAACAAGGGTACGGAAACTTGTATATGAGGTGAAAGCCACTCAAAAGAGAACAACATGCTCAGATTGGATGGTGGGAGTGGTACCATCTGGCTGAAAGTCAACAAATGCAATGCTTTTTTATATATAGGAAGGAGGGGGAAAAAAAGATCCAGATAGCTATCAGCAAGTTAATCTGAGCACAAAAATACACAAGACTTTTGAACACCACTTGAAGGAAAGAGTAATTGAAAGCATGGCAGCAAACGGAGATTTGGATAAAATACAAAACGTGGTTTGTCAAAAGTAAATCATGGCAATGCAACTGATGGCTTTTTATGATAAGGTTCCTGGGAGGTTTTTTTGGAGAGATGAAAATCAGTGGATCTGATCTTTCTGAACTTCAGTAAGTAGTCTGAAGGCACGCCAAAAGGAATGACTGCCTTATCAGTAGATATGGGGATTAATACAACAACTGGAAGGAAACTAAAGAAGTGGTTAGTGTGAAGACTGCAGGTTGGGATGAAGGCAGAAATACAGAGCCACAGGGATGTCTGCAGTGGTATTAGTTAAGGATCCATTGGCTTTATTAAAGATGGAATGAAATGCATCCATAAAAAGAGAATAGGAAAGAGGGAGCGAGCAACAAAAAGGTCCATGAGAATCTGAAACCTCTGCTGGAAATGACAGAGCAGAAGGACCTGTTAGCTGATTGAACTTAACGGATGCTGGGCCTCATAAACCAAAGCTGCCTGACTGAAATATTATAGGCAACTTACTCTTCTCCACGTGGTCTCTGTCTCCAGTGAACACTTCTTGGGGCATTTTCTGAACACCCCCATGAAGGGCAATGCTTTTTGGTGGCCTCAGTGAGCAGGGTGGTGCAGAATCCGTCAAGCGTGTGCCCTCATGCCTGCAAATGGCCGATGCAGATCTGCTTACAACTGGAGATGGGGGCAAAGACCCTTAAAAAGGGACAGAGAGGGCTAATTTAAAGGATGATGATGGTGCCTCTGGATTAATCAGAATTCATCAGCCTTTTCCAGCCACCTCCTCCATGCCTTAGCAGCCCCTACCTGTCCAGTAACTTCTCATCCAGAGCCTTATCTTTCCTGGCACCTCTCCAGCATCCCTTGATGCTGTATGCTTGGTCACATTAAATCAAGAGACAGCAATGATACCAGACGGCTGCCCCAGAAACTGCAGTCCTGCAGGTTAGCTACAATAATGCCAGAAAGCCGGGAAGAGGAAAAAAAAAAAAAAAAGGAAAGGGAAAAAAAAAAAAAGAGGAGAAAAAAAGATAGCAACTAAACCCAACTTCAGTTCTGGGGAAGAAAGTATGACACCAAGGCAAAAAACATTCTGCTGACTCCCCAGAATTCCTTCAAGCATGTAAACTGAATTAGTTGAGAGACAGGCAGCGGCATGCTGGCAGCAAGAGTATCAGTGAGGAGCACAGGGAACCTCTATTTCCACAGCATTCACCTCAGGAAGGGTGAAAGCAGGGAAAAAAGGAAAACTGCTGTGAAAAAAACAGCCCTACTTATTGCTTATTCATCTTTTGTCTTGTGTGCCTTTCGAACACTGAATATAAAATGGGATAACAGAGGAGGAGGCTTTCAGGTGTCCCTTTGATTTCAGTTCTCAAACGACTTCATGAAGCGGAGTGATTCCAGACTGACAACTCAGCTCTTCTGTGCACGCATAAAGAAACACGGCTCTGCACAAAGCCAATAACAAAAGTGGTCATTTTTGCTAATTGTTTTGGGGTTGTGTGGTGGGGTTTTGGTAGCGGGTGAGGGGCCGCAGGACCGGCTCCTGTGAGAAGCTGCTCGAAGCTTCCCCAGCTCCAAGTTGGAGCCACCTCTGGCCAAGGCCGAGCCCGTCAGAGATGGTGGTAGCGCCTCGGGGAG
>JAVJGG010000073.1:42062285-42084705 GCA_035590195.1 Aviceda cuculoides | reverse complement strand
GTTTATCTTAAGTACTCAGCCATTTGTCCCCCTAGCAACCCATATGGGGAAAAATTCCTTTAACAGAAAAAAAAACCCAGAAGAGTTTCTGAAACTCCAACACCTTCAAACATCAGGAAGGACATTGAAGGAGTGGAGGTAATCAGGGAAACGATTCTGCAGAGGAAACATCTTTGTCTGCTGTGGTTTACTTTTTCCCCAGGCTTTGTACAGCTGACCGGGACCAGTCAGCCAACAGACCTTGACATCATCCTCTAAACACAGTCACCCTCGACATCTGAACCTCTCTGTCCCTGAAGGCAGCATCTGTCCGAGAGGGACACTTAACACGGTACATTACTGCTCTTGAAAAGGCTGTTTTCCACCCTGACCTGCGTCTGGGATTTCAACATCCCTAAGCATCAATGTGAGCGGCGCAGGTCTCTAGGGAGCTGCGGGCGAAGCAGCGTGAGGTCTCCTTGGAGCGGCCACGGTGCTCCTACCACCCCAAGACATTGCACCCCTTATTCAAACACAGCAGCTCGCGGGTAGGCGTTAGCTCCGGCCAACGCTCCCGCAGCTTCAAGGCTTGCTCTTCTTCCCAGATTGCCGATAGCCTTTCCAAGCACCTGACTCCATCTGAGCTGGCTGTAGCTCCTCACGCTGCGTCCCTCCTGCCCAGGTGCCTGGGCACTTTTAGTTCATTTGTGATCCATGATATTCCTTCACCTTTTTCCTACAGCAGCTTCACGTGTTAGCGATGTCTTGCCTGGTACTTTAACAGCAACCGGTGTAAGACCTTCGCCTGCAATCCCCAGCTGGCACCGCTGTCTTGTTAGGGTATTAATTCAGGGTGCAACTGGAAATAAGATGTCACCTGCTAAGCCATCCGTATGCACAATGGATGACTAACGGTGAGTCCAGCCAAGTGTATCCATCCAAGGAGGATAAATCTCATGGCTTCGAGAAGCCCTGGCTATATGTAGAGATGAAACTGTACAAGCAGATTTAAAACTCCATTAAAAGTCTCTCTGCAATAGCTCAAGCTGCCATCAAAGTTTCTAGAAACAAAATGCCTTAGGGGAAATAACCACAAAACCCAAGCCATCCTAAAGCAACTAAGGTGGATCATTAAAAAATAAAAATAACAGCAATAAAAAAAAATCCAGTCCCTATTCCCTCCAAATTTTTATCTTGAGTAGAGGTTTCTTGGCCATATTACAAACTCCTGGAAGTCACAGGTTTCCCACAGAAGGCATTCACTGCAGTAACGATGCAAGCATGGACACACAACAAATGTATTCCAAGAATTTTCTAAAAAACATTAACTGGCAAAACCCAGCCAAGTTTTCAAACTTGCCATCCAAGTCACATGAATAAGAATATATTCTATAAACACAGACATATCTCTAGAAGCAGAGATACCAAACAGGAGATCCCCACTTGCATGTATTCTACTTACTGAAAGCTGAGTTTAATGTAAGGCATGTTTCTTTTTTCTTCTCTGGCATTATTAATTGCACTAACCATAAAATTGTTAATGAAACAGCACTTAAATTGCTCATAACAATGTTAAAACTATCTTCCCGTGAAATCGATGAAGTTCCCCTCTCAGATTCTCTCTGTGAACTGTGGAAAATTTCATTGCACTGATTATAATGTTTATTAAAAGTTGGTTTTTGAGTAAACAACTGTGGCAAACTGATCGCTACACTTAGGTGCTCTTCTCTGTTGATCCTTCATACCTTTACAGGGAACGTATGCCTACAGTTTCAGAACGATGTCATTGATATGATGTCATCTTTTTTCCAACCTCCAACTTCTGACCTTTTTCTTCCAGAAAGCAACTCCAGCATGTCATGGTACCCTATTAAGATACCCCCACTGTCCCCCAAACTATGCTTCTGTAGTAAAACCTGTCTTCAGGTTGAGATCCATGCATCCTGCCTGCCACATAACCTTGTCCTCCTGATGACTGGGCACCAGCTCGATGATGGGGTACCTCCTTCATCACCTGCCCCTGGTTGTCCTATTTGCACACAGTGCTGTGAGACAGGTCACGGTTCTTCTGAAGGACGGGCCAGGCGGCCAACGAGATAATGATCCAAGCCAAGCTTGATTTTCCAAGCCAAGCTTGATTTCCCAATCCAAATGATTAACCTTGAGTAAAACCTAATCTCAGTTCAACTATGAATTAAAAGGGGGGAATTGGAAGTGAAAATAAATAAGTAAACCAACAACCCAAGCCCAGAAATATTTACTAAATGGAAGAGAACTATAGATGAAGAAATATAAATGAAGCTTAGAAGCATTATATGGGAACCTCAAGACATCAGGAAAAATCTGTAGCTGGTAAGAATAAGAGATTAATGAGAAGCTATTATTTTCAAGGGTTTTTTTGTTTGTTTGGTCAGTTTGGGGTTTTGTTGGATTTTGTTTTGTTGGGTTTTTTTGGTGGGTTTTTTTTGTTTTGTTTTGTGGGTTTTTTTGGTTGGTTGGTTGTTTTTTTTTTAAAAACAAAAGCATTACGACAAACAAAATCTTACAGATGGTACAATCCAATAGAGGAAAGTTCAACATGTGATCCAATAGAGGAAAGTTCAACGTGTGATTTTGATCTGTATTAGGAAAGTACCAGGGCAATGTGCATGTCTCTGATGATGATGAAGAAGCTTTTTCCAGTCCATTAGTTACAAAGGCAAATGTTAAACAATATCTACAAGAGATAAACATTTAAAATCAGCAGGCCTGGATAACTTGCACCTAAAAGCACTTATAATAGCTGGCTGAGAAGGTCTATTCGAATACAGCCAAATGCAAAAGCTGCACTCAAGAAGGAACAGATTCAGCACAGAACTCCAGTATGGCAGCTTGAATTCTGGAAAAGAAGTAATGTCGTGGAGGATTTGAGGATTGAAAGAGGTAAATAATTCAGCGTGAACTCCCAGTACGTGCTGCTGAGAAAGGGCTAACACAACTGTTTGCTGTATAAACTGAGCAGCAAGGAAGGACAAGAATGTAATAGTCCTTTTCTACACAGCTTTGGGAAGACCTGTGCTGTGACACTTATGTCAGACATTTTAAAAGGGCAATAAGGACCAAGGAAGGCTGTGGAAAGAAAGCATAAAAGCCATTAGAGGAGCTTCACACCCTTGTGGAGCAAGACCTGAATGCCCTCACATAAGGTTATCTCAGCAGACACTGGTCACCTATGTTTAGGCAACTCAATCAGATGTTGAATGTCTTCAGAGGTACTCCACTATAAGGCAATTCAATCTAGCAGAGAAAGGCACAATGGGATGCAAAGTGGAAACATATGCAAATTCAAAACTCTCTCCAGGGTACCTAGATTAATAGCTAGGGCATGGGGAAATAGATGTGCTGAGTTGTCCATCTCAGCTCCTGAAGAGTTCAACAAAGTGCGAGTAGTGCTGTATGAGAAACATGTTGTTGGACTCAACTTC
Organism: Aviceda cuculoides; assembly: GCA_035590195.1. Classification (NCBI taxonomy): domain Eukaryota; kingdom Metazoa; phylum Chordata; class Aves; order Accipitriformes; family Accipitridae; genus Aviceda; species Aviceda cuculoides. The sequence continues at coordinate 42,081,262 of JAVJGG010000073.1, read as the reverse complement.
TTGGAGGTAACTGGTGAAAATTAGTTGCTTTCAATAACTAGCCAAATAAAATAATTTACCATTCCCATCAGGGATTACTCTAATCTTAATATAGCTACAACTGCACAGACTTCCCGGGTTTCTGATGTCAGATTTTGGCCCAGGCACTGAGATGTTACATTCCACTTGGATTTTCTCAAATAGCTGCTAGCCTCTAACCATGAGCCCACTTGCTCTTGCTGCTTTATGTTTGGAAAAAAACACATTCAGATAATGAAGTTTCAATAATATTCTGAACTTCAAGAGGAGGAAATGCCACACAGAAGTCCTTACAAACTCCACTTTAGGGGTATTCCTGTTTAACACCTTTTTGTTAGAAAAAGCCTGATCAAGGCCTAAATATCTATGTCATGAAGCAAGAAGAGACAAAGCAAAGTCATATTGATACTGCTGGAGCCACTGGGTGCTGTCAGTCCCCAAGGTTTTATCATGAAACTTGCAGTATTTTCATTTTGTCCTGGCATGGTTAGTACATCCCAGCCAACGGATGAGCAGCAGGCTTCCAGTCATCTTGATTGCACAGAAAAGAAAGATACCAAACATCTGTAATCCAGGAGGCAAATAAATGAGAAATTCAACTTTTTCATAATAGTTTCATGTTTTTTGCTGCTGTTTTTGCTTCTTTAGCTTTTGGGCTTGCCAAAAGTGAATAGCAGCTATTGGTATTTCACCAGTGCAGACTGGTGACATCGAGAATAGACACAGACATATCGCGACTCAAGGCAGAATTCATTTGCCAGGTTTGCTGCCCAGTCCCACAAGAAACTCTTAAGCAGAGTTGGGACAGCACGTGGGCTGGCTGGTACGAGAAAAAGGTACGGGAGACCTGTGCCCTCTGCACAGGCACCTGGGAGCCCTCAGCTATCTGAAATGGCACAAGGCCCTACCCGTGGGCAGCTAAATCAAACCTCAAAGCTCCAGAGACCATAATGAAATGACTAGAGTTAGATGCCTTGATCTGCAAACCAGTCCCACCTTGGGGATGTTTTTACAGGACAAAAGGAGGGTCTGCATCCAGTTCTTACTAACAGATGAAGAATGATGGGAGTCTAGCTGTCCTTTGAATAACGTCTTCCTCTGTTCCAGTGTACGGGAGAAAGAATTCCATCTTGAACAAAGGAACTGTCCCTCTGTCCCAGGAAAGAGACACCACTGTTTTCTTTGCTATCTTCTGGTCTTCAAGGCAGGGACATCCATGTCATCAGTTCTGGGTTTGCTAAACTCTACAAGTCCAGGCTTGGAATACTCAGCCAGGGACACGGTGAACTCTGGCTGCATCTGCCAATTACGAACTATTTGGATGTACTTCACCTAACGAAAACAAAGGGATTGTGCAACTCCTGTGACTGCAGATGTGCCGTGGGACAGCGCTTCAACCCACTTGCTGTCTTAGGTGCCCCATCCGTATAAAAGAGGGTTGCACTGCACATGGCTTATCAGACTCATCTGGGTGTTAATCTGGGAACACGGACCCAGAACACATCTGCAGCGCTGGGATTTCACAATCCAATTGCTTTACTCACCCTGTGAAGAGTTTAACCTTTTCCCTGAGGCTCATCTGTGGTCAGAGCTGAAAATGCATGTCAGTGGCACAAGCTCATACCGCCAAGCCTAGCTGGTTGCTCCAGCTAGGGAAGATCTTCCAGACAAGGTAGTGCAGGCAATTGTCAACAGGCATCATGTCTGAAGATTGGAGCCTTTAAGAAGCTCTTCCCAGCTCCACAGCCTACCAGCTAGACAAGTGAAAAATGAGGATATTCTGTTCAGCAGCCCGTGCCTGCCCACTGCAATGAAATACTGTGTTCACCATCATCTGGTTCTTGCCATTAACTTCCCTTAACTGGGTTTCCTGCCTCAAGGGGTTGCTTCCTGCCCAGAACATCCCATTCCCAGCCCTGCACACATTATTACCGAGAACTGCTATTTGTAGATGAGAATTTACAGCTCTCTGACACAGCACAAAGCTGGAATGCTTTTAAATCACAGTGAAACTGGCACCGGGATACGGCTCTGCCTTGTGCACTCCTCATGGGTTTATCAGGCGATAAGTATTTCTGGGAGAAAGTGGCTTCTCTAAGTGTGGAAATGCAGCTTTGTCTCTTCATTTCACTCCTAAATTCCCACGCTCGAGATCTAGGCAATCACACAGAACACACAGCAGCGGCACGGGGTGAGGAAAGAGAATAAGCAACAAAGCCTAAAATCAAATCTTAGTACCTTATTAAGAGGCATCTATTTTATAGGCATCTATCATATAAAGCCTATTATTTCAATAATCATACCTGCATTTACTGTCACTTGGAACTGATGTGCTTTACATTCTCACAAGACCGCAGGCGAGGAGGGAGCGCTTTTCCTCCACAGCTTTCCCAACCTGGGCAAGGAGCCATCCGCTGCTGCTGCGTGCTCCCAGCACGCCTGTCCAGCCACACATCCAAACCTGAGCCTTGCAAAGTGCTTTAGGGAAATGAAACTCAATGAACCTGCCCCATTTATTTGCAGCGAGACTCCAGACAATAATTGTGACTATATGGACTGGAAATACTCTTGTGGATGAATAAATGAAATAATAATAAAAAAAACCCCCAACTTAAAAAAATAAGTCTGCAAGACCTTTGAGAGTTCTGGATGGTGTTTATCACCTTTCTGCATTTCTGGTCCAGCTGCTTTTTTTGTACATCAGCCTTTGGGAAAGATGTGTGTCATTCATATCCTTGGTGATACAAGTTGCTATCAGACAGCTGTTACTAGAGTTGTTTGACAGCAGCATCTCATGCCCCAGCTAAACAGCATGACCAGATAAGACCAAACAATGTAAGTGAACAGAAGAACATCTTTTTTTCTTCTAAGTGTACACTCTTTTTCTATAAACATGGCTAAATGCCCCCTAGATTTAGCTCAGCATCAGCTCCAGGCTTTGCTCCACAAAATTAAATGCAGCGTATGAAAGGAATAGAAAATAGAGGGAAGTGCTTTCCTCAGCATCAGAGTACATCAAAATGTACAGCTCTTCTCTGAAAAGCCATTATTTAAAAGGAGACAAAGGTCAAGGTTGGCTCCCCGAGTGCAGCAGCTCCCTGGGATGGCACAATTAACTCCTTAATATCTGAAGTCAAAACAGGGATATCTTACTGATCCTTCTTCTGAGGAGATGGGAGAAAAAAAAAATCCCAACACTTTTTCTAAGGAGTAGGGAAATTACCCCTGACCTGGGATCCAAGCCACTGTGGATTAAAAAACTTTGGAATGAGATGACCATCATATTTTTTTTCTCTTTATATCCACAGTAATTTGCTTCTTCAATGGCATAAAAATTAAATCCAGCTGGAATGGCTTTTTAATTAAAATCATACTTTGCTTATCAGAGTAAGAACACTTAACTGATTACAAAAGAAACGTGGAAACCTCTGGCATCCTGTTCCCTGTTCTCCAGCCAGGCTGTGCAGCAAACTCCCTCTGCTAAACTATGTGTAACCCTTTGGAGGCTGCCCCATGTGGGCTCTCCTCACCCCATTTATGGACCAGAAAAAGCCATACAGGACACAGGGAGTGTCTATAAAAAGGTACATAAAAAAGCTTGCTCTCTCTGGCTGAACTTGCTGGAGTTCACTCTTCTTTTAATTTGCTGACTCCTGGAAATTCCCTATGGAACCAAAGAATCTCTATACATTCAATACCAACTCCTTGGCTGTGCTGTTATTTATCTTCACAGACAACTGAAAGGCTTCCCACTGTCTCGAAAGTGCCCTCAGGCCAAAGGCTGAAATCATACACCATACACCTGACCCATTCCTAGCAGATATACCCCACCATCCCACTCCAATGGTTAAGGACCTCTTTTCTTCCCAAGCGCTATCATCCAGGCTGGTTGCCAGAGTGCTCTTATTTTGCCAGAAGCCTCTCCATACGGTGACGACAAAATTCACGGGTCATGATATGGGCAAGGATGGGTCACATAAGCTGTGCCACCCACCCACCTGGAGGCGTTCCCTGAGGAACATCTCATGTGCCACAGCCTCTGGGTCACAGGGAGGATTGCTGTTGCCTGTGCTACATTTGGGTTTCGGTCTTCCAGGGTTGCTCCCGTGCCAATTTTCAGGAGCATTCAACTGAGATCCTCAGACGGCACGGCACAGCAATGTTAACATCAGCGAAGCTAAGCTGATTTATTCTGGCTGAGGATGGTAACTGCAGGGTAGGATTTTCCCAAGCACAACTATTAGTTAAATTCCTAGGGCTGAATGAATATGTGACCGAGTGTCGGCACGCTTTTATCTTTCTGTTTTCAGTGCCAGCTCCTGCTAGGGAAAGGGACGTTGAGGCAGATGCTAGAACTGAGGTCTTGAACCCGTGCTGTTTGCAACGATCCTGTGGGACTTTCCATCAGAATAGCACTGTCACAGGAACTCAGCTGCATTTTCCTTACAGACAGAAACGAGATCAGATACTACTTCAATTAGGAAAGTTACTCTATTTTTAGCTCCAGTAAGACCATTGCAGCCACGAGGTACTGGATTCCAGAGGCTGAAATAAGCATCTCCTGGACAAACCCAAGAACAGACACTTGGTTCTCCAAATGTCTCCCACATAATGAAGAAAACGCAGTTTTCCCCTTGCAGCTCCTCCTGCCCTCTCCCTCCTGATGCTCAGATGTGCTGCTTTCAGTCACACCATTTAAATGTCATTCTTTTGCAGGAAAATATAACTTGGGGGTACCCCGATGTACTCCACAGGAGACACCAAACCCCTGCTCTTAGCCGTCAGGACTTTCTTAGATTCTTAAATACCTTTAAACTCTGGACTTAGTCCAATATTGTATTTCCAGGCCTGGAAATTTTCTTCCCCAATTAAATCTGCTGCTGCTGAAATGAGTTAGAGATCCCAAGACTCTAAGACTGAATGTGCTTCAAACTAATAGTTGTGACCAAACTGCTTTCCAAACTGAAACTTTCCCACTATCTGATCTATGATCTAAAATACAGATCATTATCCCTTCTCTGAGTGTGTCAGTCTTCCAACCTGCATATCAGGGAAGTGGTATTTCCCTCCTTCCCAGAAATGGCTGTGCCGCCATTTAAAGGCTGAAAAAGAAAGTTTAAAAAAAAAATCCATATAAGGCAAGGTTTTTTTTATTTATTCACTCTTCTGTCAAGAAAAATAACTCAGAACTTGTGAACATTTCCAGTTTCTTGATGAGAAAAAAAAAAGGGAACAGTTACTCTATTTTTTCTCCCCCATCAATCAAGAATTAAAATCCCCAAGAATAAATATCTCCCTCACCACCCGCAACTTTACAAGCAAAAAACCCACCTTCCTGAAAATATTCCTTAAGTAAAAGGTTAGGGGTTTTGTTAAGGGAGATACATTTGGAAGACAAACCGTCAGCAAGGTCTAATGTGAAAAGAACAGTGAAGGTTCTTTATATCTTAAGATTAATTAAATCTCATTTCACAGTAACCATGCACCCCACACTTAGAGGTCAGCTGCAGCCACTAACTGGGTGAGCTGTGCAGAAGTATAATGGTTTCCCCACTGTACACCTCGCTGTCAGTGTACAGTATTAATTTTAAATTTCTCTCCCTGTCACTCAATTGCTCACCCCTTGTAAGCAGCTCATGTCCCTGTGCACGTGCAGCTGGAGATGGCCGACCGCATCTTTTCTGGAGAGAAGCACCTTTTTTTTAAACTTGCGGTTGTTATTTTGGTACAGCGGGAAGAATCTGGGAACTCCCTATTGCTCGTATGAGAGCAATCAAAAATATTAATCCCCCTGTCCCTCCCCTCTGAAACGAAAGATTTACAAGAAACAGACTGCATCTGCTCTGTGAAACACCGTGCTGGGACTGTCGACCCAGCCCCTGGCTGAACATCGAGCCTACGGCCAGGATCATCCTCATGAAAATCTTTCCCTGCCTCTGGCCCCTAAAAAACCATTTCTTTCCCTTCAAGGCCATGATCTCCACGACAACCTGAATGATGACACCTTTGGCTGGCACGAGAAGGCCCGAGTCCGCTGTGGAAGGATCCCTTGAAACAAGGGGTAACGGTGGGAGAGAGAAGTGACCGCTGTCACACGCAAAGTCCTCCACTTGGTTTTGAGTTTCCTGCAACGGGAACGTGTCCTCCTCTGGACCCAAATGCGCTCGCACACGCCTTCCAAAAGAAGAGACCAAGGGGAAGACTGACAAAAGAGGCATCATCGGTGGGACCTGCCCGCTGGTGAACTGGCAAAGCTGCAACACTGGGGAGACTATATGAAACGCTAGAGAGACCTTGGCCATCTCGCAACCAAATACTAGCTTTCCCAGATGATCCATTTCCATCTCCTCCTCTCACCAGTCTCAAAGTCAAACAGGGATGTGTCTCCAAGCCTGGCCAACCTCCTGTTGCTGCACCGACAGATAGATCCATACTGCAATAACACCTTGTTCCTTCCAAAGGTGATTTTGCTAAGTTTTTCCTTAAGCAGGAGGGCGAGCACTGCATTGTGAACAGTATCGCACCAATTGCTCTCCTTGCATAGCAGTTGAATAACGTACCCATCATGCAGGAAGGCTCCTTCTGAGGCAGTCCCTGTGACAGACAACACATCCCTTTCAGAAACAGGCCAACCTCCATCACAAAAGAAGTTGGGTTTCTGGCTCTCAGTGCTGCTCTTGGCAGGCTGTTCTCACATCTCACTCCCCTCGCTGCTACCAACCTTCCTACACCCAGCCAAATTCAATCCCGTTGAGCGTACAAACACTCCTGCACCAGCACTAGCCCTTTACTTTAGAAGATGCTTCCATTCCCTGACATTATCACAAGTGCACGTGTAGGAGGTGACCGCATCATCCCCATGACATCGATTTGCAAGGCTAATCTAGCCAAACACTAATTGTGAAGTCTTTATGATGTAGGGAGACAACTGTGAAAAGAAGTAAGTGAAAGGCAAGTAAAGGAAGTAGATTTTTCTCATTTCCACATTGGGTTGTAGGCAGTCAGCTGCAAGATCACCCCTGGCAGAAAGCTCCTGTACAGAGCCTGGAACTGACCTAAGAGCTTCCCAGCTTCATCCTGTGCCTGAACCATTGTCCTCGTCCAACTGCAGCTGAATTTATTCGTTCATCTCCTTCTACCCACGGTTACCCCGGTGGACACTGTTCCTTGCCAGTACTTCTCCCCAGGCCACTCTGCAAGGGAAATAAGCATTTATTTCTAGGTGCGTTGTGCTCTGACTGGTTGGGGTCTCCTCTCAGGGCTGCAATATATATTTAATACTTTGTTTCCAGAGCTGACAGCACAGGAAGCTTGAGTGATAAAGTGGCAGAGAAGAAATAATTACCAAGTAGAGGGGCACCAACCTGCCAAGCATTTTAATAGCCCTTAAACAGAGACTCGACTTTTCAGCAGTCCCATAGTGGGGAAGAAAGCAAGCCTGAATCAAAGACACAGTTGCCATTTTATTATGATGATGATTTCAATTGTGTAGTAACAAATCCTGTCAGATCTGCAGCAGAGAGGAACAGGAGGAGAAATACACTATTAGAGCAACATGCAGAGAAAAAAACGTGCTGGAAAAAGGCAGCACCGGAGAGAAAAGTGCATCTACCTAGGCTGCTCAACGTTCCCAACACGGGCTGTCCCTAACAGCTCTGGGATGCTTCTAGACCGCAGCGATCCCGGTGGGATCAGCAAACCCAGTGACCAACCCGCACAAGAGATTCAGCTCAGTTGTGGGATTGCTCCACAAAGGGTCTACCTAAAGGCTGTGGTTCCTAACCCCTCTGCAGCTGGAGCTGATGACTGCTGCCCTCCTGCTTCTCTTGCCTGTTGTTCCCACCTGCCCTTCCACACAGTACTAAAACCTTCTCCCCTCCCTTGTTCCAGTCCTCACCATACCCCCAGGCAAATACCATGCTGGGATTAGGTCCCGGCTGGTCCCTGAGGCTTCCATCACAGCTTGCAACAGCCACTTGGACTCTTTTCCCGTTCTGCATCTCTTTTTCCAAAGAGTAAATACAGTGCTGTCGAGTACATCAGGTGTCTTCCCTTTAGAAAACCTCAACCTTTACTCAACCTTCTACTTAGCTATTCTTCCACAGCTGAATTTACTGTTTCTGGAAGATGTGCTTTCAATAAATCCTGGCTTTGTGTTATCTCCCTGTAACAACAATACATAGTGAAAAAATTTGAACAGACGACCAAAGCTTCAGCTTTATAGCTAGGTTTAAAAATATTTCCAGATGCTTATTGGTCCCTTAAGACATTTCTGAGGCTCAGGTCAAGTAGACCCAAGGCAGCAAGCTCCAACTTTTAATTTCCCTTCCATTTACGAAACCATCAGGGCTTGGCTAACACAGTTTAACCACCAGAGCTGTCTGGCTCTGGGAACAGCTTCCTAGTCAAAGGAGCACAGCAAAAAAGTGAACTTTAAGAAGTGGAAGGTAAGTAACTGTATGAATACAGTAGGAGCCCTACATTGGCAGAGATCTCAAGGAAACAGAAAGATTGTTCCTCCCTTATATCCCCAAGCTTGTAAAATCCAAATGAAAAGAATGGTCAATGTGGAAGGCACAAATACACATGCCAACATTTGGAGTCTATTCCTTGTGGCGTGTAAATTTAATTATACTGTAAATTGTGTAGTTCCAGCACAATTTCAGCCACTAACAGACATCCAACCTTGTGTCTCTGAAAGACCTAGGGACCATGATGAATGGATCTCTGAAAGTAACATCTCACACCACAGTTTTATTAAGTGCTATTACAGCCATGATTGACTACTGATATATAGGACATAATACTTTTTTATTAGTCTGACTACTACAGTTAGAGATAGAAAAAAAGCTTTTGAAGCTTTTTAACTCTGAAACTCAGGAAACTTCCTGCTACCCATAGGTGTGAAATAGCTGTTCTGAGTTTAGTAAAGTTTGTTTATTACAGAAAAAAAGAGTAATTAGCACCTGCGGAGCAGACAAATCACTTAGCTAGGGAGGAGCTGGTAGGACCATCAGACCTTGTCGGACTGCAGGGGTGGGCAAAAGTTATCACCTCTGCAAAAGCAAGAAACTAACAGGTGGCGAGACATGCGGAAAACTGTGGCATATCATAAAAGCCAATGTCTCCGCTGAGTTTGAGGTTTTTAACGCCTAGCAAAACCATGAATGTTAATTTGTGGGCTTGGCTTTCGGAGATTTGTTGTAGGTCCATAAGACAGAAGGGTGGTAGCGATGGGTTTGCAGTAAGCCACTCTCCCCAACCAGTACACTTTTCTTTCATGCGGTCCCACTGATAAACATCTTCAGGCTAAACCCAGAGCAATTGCTACTCAGCTTCGTTTCTTTTTCAGACCTCAGAAAGCATTGCTCTGCCTGAAAGTATATATTTTTATTTTATATTTATAAATATATATAAAAATATATGTAAAATTATATATATTTCAGTTGTTCCAATACAAGCTCTTATTTCTCTTGACAAACTTGCCTCACCTGCATTGGACACAAACAGCCTGAAGATACGCCTTTGACACACTGCTTGGTGAAACGGGTATGACTTCCCAGGGGAGGGAGGAGGGAGCGGGGCAAGGAGGAATAGAGTTTAATCTTGCTGAAAATGGTGCTGCAAAAGAAATTGTGTGGAGAGGTTGAAAGAACAAGAATTCCTGCACCCAAAACCACAGCCCATGCCCCAGCTGCAAAGCAAAAAGCTTTGCACAGAGAAACTGTGCAAAATGGAAACTGTACGACAAGAGTCAGCGAGTAGAGCAAAACAGAAGGGGTGGGAAAATTCTTTGGGAGGAATCACTGCAGCACTGGAATTAAGTGCATGGCATAGCCGAGACCTACGCAGCTCTGCAGCCGTGTTTAATGTTATTCCCCAAACGCAAGCAGCTGAGCAGTCGACACTTGAGCACATCAGTAATTCTTCATGTAGTGTTTGGCCTCCTTTCGGTGCCCTGTGAAGTTGGGAACCATCTCAGCAGCAGCCTTTTTCTCTGCCTTTGAGTATGTCAAGCAAAAAGAAAACCTGGTTCTATTGTGAAAAAAGCTGGAAAAGCCTAATTATGCTTAGGAGCCAGGATGCAAATAAAAAATAATCAAATAGATGGATGCAGACATTGCAGGAAACAAGCGGCTTGTTTCAGTGTTGGGTCTCTTGCACTTGCACCTTGCACTGAAATGACCCTGGGCTAATAGAAAAACCCTGTGACCTCCCCAGAGAAAGGGTCCCCAACCAGCCCAAGGCTGGAAGAGGGGTTCCGTCACCCCTCCGTGTAGCTCCTAGCACATGGCAGGACCCAGCAAAGGCAAGAAAGCAGCCGTACCTCTTTGCATTCCTCGCTGAATTGTCCCAAATCACTAGCCCCAAATTACAGGGAAAAAAAAAACCAGCCCAGAAGTACCAGGCACAGCTCAAGATTGAGCTCAGTCACTGATGGCAAGGAGGATGAAGCGGCTTTAGCAGCAGGATATATGCAACCACATCAGCTAGCGCTGCTGCAGCTCCACGCCTGAGCAGTTTTCCTTCCAGCAAGGGCTGAACTGTTCTGGGGAGGATTTCGTTCACTCCCTCCCTCTGCAAGAAAGCACATCTGCCAGCGCAGTGGGGTTTAATTTCTGCTCAGCAAACTCCTGAGAGTTCTGAAAGGTGATTTAAAAAAAAAAAAAAAAAAAAGAAAAATGCAAGTACATATGTTCCACATAGCTGTGAATGGGATGAACTTTCTAAATGGGTTCACCCCTCCCCTGATAAATGGCTAGGGGTCTGTAATGGGAAAGAAGCTATAAAAAATAATCACTACATTCACTTAAAGAAAGAGTTGAATTTGGCTACGGCAAAATAAAGGTGGAAGAGGTATAATCTCCAGCAGGATTTGGATTCCGGCTGTTTCCAAGCTGAGTGCATAAAAATGCTGAGCGTCAGCATTGAAGCAGCTTTTCATTTTGTTGCAAACGTCCAGAGTTGTTACAGATTGTTTTTGGAGGGGTGGGCATCACATTCGGTATATTTAATTTTGTTTCCTTTTTGCCTTGCAAAGGGATGTGTTCCTTAAAGTTTGAACTGCAGCAGTCTGGCCACTTAGGAAAGATGACATAAAAGCTGCTTTCCAGTAGTGAATAAAGCAGGCTGCAGGGAAAAGCTCAGCGTGAGCAGGTTTTCTTCTTTTTTTCATTCTTACACAACACAGGAGAAACCTGGGGAGGGATTCAGCTTGCAGCTTAAGGTCTCTAAATGTAGGTGTCTACCCGAGGACTGACCTGCCACTATAGTCAATGAGGGTTCAAAAAAGTGCACAACGGAGGCACGTGGTGCCATTCGAAATAACTTTAATTTCTGTGTTCATAGCATCCGTGTGGGGCTGGCAGATAACACAGCATCTGCAGGGGCTTGGCTCTCCAAAAACGAATGATGTGGGACAACGGGATATTTTCTGGCACCTCCAATGGCCTGAGGTGCCAGAAAGCGAGTGGCCGACCCGAACCTGACAACGCTGCTGACCACAACGGGAGCTCAGACCTTCTGGGTCACCCGTAGACACCTACACAGAAATGCCGAAACGTAGGTGTCCTAATCTGCCAAGTGAATCCCACACCGAGGTCACCTGCAAGGAAGCTCCAGACTGATTAGCTGTGATAGACACTGACATTTATAAGGGCCCTGGAGGCACTTTCTGCTCAAATGTTGGTTGTGATGTTACAGATCACCAGGTATTAATTGAAACATCTGTTAAACACAGAACCAAGGTTGGAGCCTCGAAGAAGCATCTTTTTAAAAGACACCCAATAGATTTCAGCTTTACAAAGGAGGCACAAAGTATTGATATTTTCCCCTCCAGACAAGAATTGTATTTAAATAGATTTTTTTTTTCCCTTTCCTCTTGATGAGATGCAATTTCACAGGGATGAAGATTAAAAAAATGCGGAGCTCATATTCAGCTTCCCAACTGTCAGGAGTAGGAACATCCCTGAGCCTGCTGCAAAAGCAAGAAGGGGATCATGGGGATGGTGGCTCAGCAAACAGAGAGTTGGGGTCTCTGTATTCAGTTCCTTTGGTCTCTTTTCAACTTTAAATCAATGCAAATCAATGAAGCCAAGGTGTGACATCCAGAAGAGTTAAACAAAACAGCATCACCAAGTCTGTTGTGAGGCCCACTGGTGAAATGCATCAAAAAATAATGTCGATTTGGTTCTGAATTAGAAACTAATCCTAATTGAGTTCTAACACTTGAATTTAAAGGCAAACGACAGAAGTGTAAGTCTCCATCTCCCAGCAGCGCAAACAGTGAAATGGATGGTTAGTGACTGCCCCGGGGGTGAGAAAGCCACCTAATGTGACTAATTGAGGAGTTTAAGGCTGTTAACATCCACTGTTTCAGTTGACTGGAAAAGTGACTTTGTTTATGTAAAGTACATCAGGGTCTCTAAAATTCAGCTCGGAAGCTAAAATAAGTCTTTAAGTCCTAGAAATAGTATATATATAAAAGTTAGCGCTGTAGATAAAATCTGGCACAATAAACTGCCAGTAAAGCAGCACTAATGTGTGCCTTCCAGCCTTAAGCGACCCACAACACGTATCCCTGCGCACAAAAACGTCCCTAAATTCACTTTATAAACCAACCATCTAAAAATTACTGAACTGAGTTCTGATGTCACCTATGCTAACTTCATACCAGGGATGCACTGACTTCAGGGCACTGCATCTGCCTTGCATCCGCACGACTGACGGATGAGTGGGGGGAAGAATATTGGAGGCAAGGACCGTAACGGCAAAGAAATATCGCACATGCTTCCGCCTCTTAACCTTACCTGCTTGCTTCCAGCAGGTCAAGCTGCGTTCACGTAGGCTATTTATATTGGTGTAGATTGGCAATTAGTAAACGTAAGTGCTCTTCCTATTATAGCTCTTCCCTCATTAGGGTTTACGCATGAGGCTAAGCACTTTAAGAGCAATTTGTAGCAAAGCTACTAGGCAGTAGATGCTTTTAATAAAGCTGAAGTTTCAGGACAGAAGATCTTTCTACTTTATTAACAACATCCTTATCAGAAAGAAACTTTGCACTTTTCTTTACATTTCCAGAAGCCTTTAGGTTTTCTGAAAACCTACTGCTGAAGAAGTCTGGTATTCCCCCCCCATTCAACAAATAAAAGGGCTATATAACAATGCAAGAAGCATCCAGCAACCAGAGGCATTGGGGAGCTCATCTTTTTCTCAAATCTTCCCCAAGGCCCTTTCTGAGTACTAACGAATGAACTCTCCCTGCGTTACGGGTCTCATAACGTGAAAGGTGAAGCCCGTGCCTGGAAAAACGAATCCTCCCAGAGAAATCCCTGGTGGTCAGGCAGGAAGCCAAGCAAGCTGCAGGTTGCTCCAAAAGGGAACAGTAACAAGAAGACCGCTCAGCTGGTGAAGAGCCTTCCCCAGCCATGCACAAGACCTCCCTGCCATGGCGTTAGCTCTGGATGGCGGCCAGTCCGATGGCTGGCATCACTTCACTGCCCCTTTCGTACCTCGCATCAAAGGGTCTGATTTTTCTTCCACTGCAGTCCTCTGGGATCTCATTTTCAGAGGCAAAGGCATCTCCTCTCTTGGCTCGGTTCCTACCCAAACGAAGCCGTGAGAGCTCGTGACTTCTGGAAAACATCTGGGAGCGCGGAAGGGAGGGAGCGGTGAAATGGCAAGCGCCCAGCACTCATTGGGGTAACCCTGCCTGGCTGCACAGGACAGGAGGACAAATCAGTGCCATGGCACAGGCAGGTTTGGCAAGTCTCATGGAGGGAGTGGGAGCTTCTGACCTGCCTGCCTCCCTGTCTGTCTGTCCATGCTCTCCATCCCACCTGCTTGGTCAGAACTCCAGCTCCCTCCTGCTCTGGGTTCTCCAGGCATCTCTGACCCACTTTGCCTATGTTTTCAGCCCATGACTGAGGATTTTTCTTGGTTACATTTCCCAGATTTCAGTTCTTATGAAAGATTTTCCTCTTTCCAATACAGAAGAAAGAAGGTTGATGAGGCCAGAGAATGGAGCTATATTTAATCACACAACATTTCCCAGGCATTGGAAAACCACACGTCCATTTCCACCGAGCCAGCATGATGCAGCAGTGATCCCTTTCAGAGCAGTGAAATGGCACTGCCACACTTGTAGCTGACGTGGTCTGAGGACGGGACGTGACCTACTGTGTTCATGAAACCAAGCGAAATCCTGCTCCTCATCAAGGATATAATAAAACCAAGGGGTAATGGTTTTTATTCTGCACAGATAATTTGACTCCTTTCCTGAATTTGAGCCACAGATGCCATGCAGAGAGTGACAAATATCCTCCAAGTGCGCTCAGGTCTGACTTAAAAAAGAATCATCTTGTCTCGGGTCTCATTGATCTACGCAGTGTCTGGTGCCCTTCCTCAGGCTGCCGGTAAATGGGAGAGAGCCTTCCTGTCCCTCTTCCTTCTCTTCTCCATCTCCAACAAACGTTTGTGTCTACAAGCTAGCCTAAATACCAGGTAACTTCCCAGTCCTACCAGTCTAAGTCAGCTTATGATGTGGCAAGTGGCAGACTGATTTTGACAAGACACCAGTCTTTCCAGTTCTTTCTGCCGGAGAGCATCTGGTAAAGATAAAAAGCTATCCTTTCCCACCTTAAAAATAATAGTAACTTTGTATGTTTGCCATTTCCAAGGCAGCCTTGCTGTTGGTGCTTCGGGAGAGCTGAAACATTTCTTTCACAACACGGGTCCCATCACTTACTTGTGCCCCACTTGCCCATTTGCGAAATGCACAGAGCACCTCCCTGCTTTGCATCCATCAACCACCACGACCCCTCCTTGGATATACAAGTGAAAAGAGATAAATACCACTCAGCAAAGTCACGCCACCGTGAAACAACGGAAACAAGAACAAGATGGCAACGGGAACTTCACAAGTCAGCACCGGGCGGCATTAGCACAAAACACAGCACACCCTACTTTGCATTTTTATCTGGTGCAACCCTCCGGCTGTCACCCCACTGCTGACATTAAAAATACTCTGGTTCAAACTGCTTCTCATTGTAAAGTGCTAGAAAAAGGGGGAAACACGCACGCACCCCCAAACCCACAAGCCCGGCAGCTTTCTCTGTCCAAGGTCCCATCTGCCTCCTGAGGCTGAATATTTGGCAACTAGCCCTCTCTCTAAAAATCACCCTGGTGGATTCATCTCCTTTTACCATACATCACGATTCCCCTCCTGTCTGGTTCTCCGGAATTTGTTTGCTGGAGATAGACCTCTTGGTTGCGGGGAGGGTGTGATAATTGTGGCGCAAACCCCCCTGCTGACATGCGGGTGGGCTGCAGCAATACGCTGTTGGAAACAGCCTTAAATATTCCACACAGGATTTTTTTTTTTTTTTTTCCTCAGATACTGTGGGTTTTGCCTGTTTTGCTCTTTTGCTTTGTTATGCCCTAAATAAGAGCTTCTAAAATACATGTACTGCTGAAAATATGTACTCTGAAAACTTTCAACAGTATAAAGAGGCAATGAGACTTTCCCAGCTACCCAGATACAGGGTTGGGCAACTGGTTCTCCTAGGTGGCTTTAAATAAAGTCAGTCATGCATTTATACATGTATAAATTTAATAAATTGTACACCCAGTAACACGGTGAGGTTTTGTGGCAAAGCCTTAGTTAAACACGACTTGTCATTGCTAAAGAATCTTTGTGTTGGATGCAGGAATTAGGCTACAGGATTCTAGTGCATACCCTGCCTCTTTGTCAAAAACATTGATTATTTTGGTTTAAATGTATTTAACTTCTCAGTCAATGACAGCATGAAAGAGCTGCAGATACAGCTGAAGTGGTTGTCCCGTAAGCTTAAATTTAACTGATCTTTTTACAATGATCCTGTTTCCAGCATTTACACTCGGACTGCTAAAGGATCAGATCTGAGTTTTTTATTCCTTTCCATCACATGTCTACTTCATGGCTGGAATAGAATAGAATAAAACTCTGCAGAAAAGCACAGATTACACCAGCTGGACAGATCCGGCTAATTCAACAAGCTTGCAGTCTGAAGGCATGTGGAATCCACCAACTGCTTTGAATTATCCACAACTCATTTACTAGAAACATACTGAAAAAAAAAAAAAAAGTCCAACTTGTAGCTCTCCAGGCCAAATTACCTTAGTTACACCCCTATAAAGGTAAACCAACCCACTGGAACCTAACAGGGGTTATTCTGGATTTATACCATGCCCCCCTCCCCTCAACCTTAGCACTTTTCTTCAAAATGTTAAAAGCTGGCCATTGCAGGAGGCAGTTCTCTAGTGAGCATGGTCTGATGACCTACAGCAAATGAGATTTGCCCAATTTCCTTTTTTCCACATTTGTAGATCATGAGAGGCTGAGGTGAAGTTTATAACAGCAATTAGAAACCACATGGCTGCAGCAGTTTTATAGCACTGAACTTCTTGATCAGCCAATCGTTCTCATTCAGAGTTTTTCCAAGGACACGCCAATAAAAATTATCACAATAAATTATAAGAAAAAAAAAATTCTGCTGAGCCACCGTAGCTCCCAGAGCCAGGTTGTTACAATTGCAGAGTTACTTTTGCTTTAAAAATGAGCACCAAAGCCCAGATTCAAACCAAGAAACAAAACCAACAGGGATTTTCTCTAGCATTGAGGCACTTCAGTATTAGTCACCTTGCAGATGAGAGCTGATAAGGAGCATGTGAATCTCTTTAACCCACTAGTATGAACCAGATCCCAGGAACATTAACACAGTGAAAGAATAAGAAAGCAACCAACAGTTCCACTAAACCAAGGGCAAGGAAGTGAGATAAAGTACAAAACAACGAGATAATAAAAGGGTTGAAAGGGAACCAGTACAAGATTGCACCCAGGCTGTGCCCTGCCGTTGTCCCAAAGCTTTAGAGCTTTGTGCTTATTGAGAGCAACGATCAACTCAAGAGCACCAGTGTAAGGGCCTGATCCTGCCACCACTTGCATGTCAAACTTCAGCAGACTACGTGACTTAACTCTCTGCAGGATCTGGCCCCAGAGGACCTCCTCATGCCAACAATGTTCAAAGAAATGGGATTTTTGCCACGGGCTTCAGTGGAAACGAGAGTTGGAGCAGCTCCAGCAGCTGATGGGAGCACTGTCCCCTTCTCATTTCCCCAGCTCCAGTCCCAGACATGAGCTATTTTGGATCTTCCCTAAAGCAAAGTCTGTAGAATTCCGGGAACTAATTGCCTGGTCATTTTTTTAATACTTTAATCCATTTTCCCAGCCCGTTCTTCCTCAAAGAAAGTCTTTGGTGGTGCAGACAAGGGGCAAGAAAGGAGAGACAAGTGATGCAGTGACAAATCTGGGTTACCTTCCACTCTCTGAGGCTCAGCTCGGTTGGTCTGACTCTGCTTGCCGGGGATCAGAGCAGCTTCGAGTGAACCGCTGTCACCGGCCGAGCAGAGCAAACAGAAGCAACTTGCAACCAGTTACCAGTGGCCCAACCTAGTTCCTGTGGGCAACCCCGCTCAACCCAACAGGATGCTGGTGCCACAACCTCACCTTCCAAAGAGAGAAAACAAATGTGGGAGAAGATTAGAACTAAGAGGGGAAACTGAGCCACAGCCAGCACCCAATCTCTCCCTCCACCCCCAGCCTGCCGAATAAAAACGGTCTCACTAGAAATCAGACGCTGCAAGGAAACAAGCTGCAAGAACAAAGCTTCAGTGCAATGTGCAGAACCCCGCGCCTGGGCTGCCGGCGCAGAGAATTAGCTTTCGCATGCACGTGTGCGTGTGTGCGCGCACCCCGACACATCGCCAGGAGAAACAATCCCGTTTGCTAATTCTACACTGTGCTACGAGCCATCTGCGGCGGGGGAGGAAACAGCACTGCCCCAATCAGGGACCTGCAAGCATGGAAATTATAAGCAGAAGGGACACGGCAGCCAGAAAACACATCTTTTGCTCCCAGCTTCTGCTATTTCCTCAAACAGTGCATCCACATGAGGTTTTAGTGTCAGAGAGCAGCACTTTGCTGAACTCCTCGTGGGCAGTTCTTCTTCCACCGGACCCCCTCTGCCCTGCCGCTGAATCCCCTCTGGGAATTTTCATCCCGTTATCGCTAGATTTATTTTTTTGGGGGGGGGGAGGGGGGGACGACGACCCTTTGCACAAAACAATCAAGCTCCCGAATAGAAACCAAAGCAAAGCAAAACCCCGGCTGCAGACCTCAACGCCAACGAACCACGAAGAGCCAGTCCCGAAATAAAACGCTCCGAACCCCCGAACACAAATCCCTCCAGCTCAAGAGCTCCTCGGGCTCAAAGAGCTCCTCGCGCTCCCCAAGACGGAGCGTACCTCCAACGCCAAGAGAAAAACCTGGCACGAAAAGAGAAAAACCTGGCACGAAAAGAGAAAAAACCTGGCACGAAAAGAGAGAAAACCTGGCACGAAAAGAGAGAAAACCTCGCACGAAAAGAGAAGAAACTCGCACGAAAAGAAAGAAAACCCCGGAACGCAAAGCGACTGCTCTTTCCCAGACTATCAGGAAAGGCAAACCACCAAAGCCGCACCTGCCGTAAAACCCACCGGCGCTTGCCGACTTGCCCAAAGTTTGCCCCTCCGCTCAACCCGCGGACCCCCGAGCGCCGAAGGACGGGGGAGGGCGATGGGAAGAGCCGGTCCCGCGGCCCGGACTCACCGCCGAGAGCAGGCAGCCCAGCAGCGGCAGCAGCGCTGCCAGCCCCGCGTTCTCCATCCTGCCCCAACCCCGCCGGCAACCGCGGCCGAGCCGCACCGCCGCGGCCAGCGGGACGCTCCGCTCCCGCCGCCGGCCTGAGCGCATCCAGGAGGAGGAGGGAGGAGGAGGAAGGAGAGGAGGAAGGAAAGAGGGAGGGAGGCGGCAACACCGGCCCCGCTCCGACGGAGCCGGCCGCCCCGAGCCGCCTCCCTGTGCGGGGCGGGGCGGCCCCGCC
>JAVJGG010000073.1:42049491-42062071 GCA_035590195.1 Aviceda cuculoides | reverse complement strand
CCCTTTTCGTTGTTTCCTTTCTCTTTTTCCATTCTTTCCCGTTTCTCTCTGTTTCCCTTTGCCTATTTTTCCTCTCTTCCCCCCTTCTTCCAACCTTCTCTCCCACTTCCCATGTTTCCTTTTCACCATTTTCCCTTTTCCTCCCTCTTCCCTTTTTGGCTTTGTTTCCCTGTTTCCCTTTTTCTTTTCCCCCTTCTATCCCCTTTTTAATTTTCTTCTTCCATTTCTCCCTTTTTCCCCATTTCCCCCTTTTTGCCCCTCTCCAACTTCTTATACCTCTTCACCCTGACCCTCCCTTTTCTGCTTCCCCCTTCCCCTTTTTTCATTTTCCTTTTTTCTCTCCTTTTTACTTCCTTTGCTAATCACCTTTTCACTTTTTTTTTTTTTTTTTACATTTTTTTAAAGCATCTCAGTGCGGTGGAGAGAAACCAAAGCTGAGGAAATCAGCAAAGCTTGGTTTTCCATTTCACCCCGACAGCCAATGCAGTCCCCATGGGATTCCTCCAGCTCCAGAGCAAGAAGCTTGCAGATCCACAGTGCAAAACCATCTCACCTGGGGCTCCCTGATGCATTCAGCCCTGAGAGACACTGAGGAGGGTGATGGGAAATGGTCTTGTTAGTAGGGGCAGTAGGTAGAGGCACGGGAGATTGTCCAGTATTGCCGTGAACTCTACAGGTAGGTTGAGCTGTGCTGGGAAAGTGACCCAGCACTGCTGGAAAAGGAGAGCAATGGTTGGTTGGGGCATATGGCTTCCTCTGAAATAGCTACTTGGTGAGAAGCAGTTAGGAGGACCAAAGCTTGCAAATCCCGACCTGATTCAGTGAATCTGCGTGTCCTCTCTCTGCCCTTCTCCCCAGAAAAAGAGAGAAAAGTTCCATGGTGCGGGTCTGTGACACGACGTTTCTGGCTTGCTCGTTTTGGAAGAATAGCTCAAGACCAGATTGACCTGCGGTTTTGATAGAGACGTGGAAATCCCTCCCCTCCCCAACACGATGTGGAACATTTCATTTAGTATTAAGGGCAATGCTCTTTTCAACTCAAGAGGCACCACAGGAATAGGCTTGCTTTAGCATGAAAACCCAAACAAGTCCTATAAATAAAGGTAACAGTAAGAAAAATATCCTCCTTGCTGTTCTTTTCTCCCCAATCCTGCTAGATTTTCAAGCTCAAACAGATGGACAGATTTGTTGTCTTTTAGACCACCTGCCAAGGAGAGAAAACAAAATCCTTGTGTTTGGGAGGCCCTGGAGACAGCTTCCTAATTCCAGGCTGTTTAACTTACTGACATGACCAGGAAACCTGCCATTTTTAGGGAAAGGGCTTAATGGTTAAAATCCTAAAGTTATATCCAGTCTCGAGCTCTTGTCAAAAAATCACTAAACCATTCACTTTTTAAACATAACATGCAAAGGGTGAGAAAAAATAGTTTAGTATTTCCCCACCCCCCCACCCCGCCACTTTACCCTTTATGGAAAGACCTGTGCTTTTGTTGGTATCAGAAAGACCTTTTTCCCTTTTCTTTTGCATTTAATATTAAAAATCCCAGTCCCATCTCTTGCTTTTCATTGTAGGCCTGACAGTGGCTTATAATCACCAGTGTAAAAAGAAGGACAAGATGTTAATTACATCAATTAATTGTACCACAGTTTGAGCACGCAACAAATCTATATAAAGCTCAGTTTGGATCGTAAAATGACAGGGGAATGGCCCATTAGCTAGTTGCTGCATCTCGCCGCTAATAATAGCCACTTTGTGTTTGCTTATTTCATTTATTCATGCTGCCTGAATGCTTTCAAGTAGCCTGTTAGAGACAGATTTCTCTGGGAGGGAGAGGCAAAGGTATTGGTAGAAGTTGTTCTGTAGTCTCTTTGCAGAGAGTCAATCTGAAGGTTTTGTGTCTCATGACAGTGATTTTACAGGAAAAAAGTCTCAACCGCTTTCGAATGGGACATTTTGCCCTGCGGACTGTGCTGGGTGCAGGTCCAGCTAGTCCCATGGTCTGTAGGCATCAGGCGAACTCCACGGTGGCAGGAGCAGCTTTCCTGTTTCATTTGAGGCCACCTTCTGCTCATCCCATCCCATGTCCCCAAATCTTACACTGCCAGTACCAGTGAACACGCATTCCCTTCTCCATGTGGCTAAAGATTTTCTATCAGTCCCTCTTTTGCAGGCTGAAGAGCCCCACGCTTTCTTGCCTGGAGCCCATGCCATACCTTTAACGTACATTTTTGCCCTCTTCTGTACCCGTTCTTGTTCCTATGTATCCTCTCTGACACAAGGACGGGAGCCAGAAGGATCCAAAACGTTGATGCACTGTGGTTTTATGGAGTGGCATAGTGATGGTCATCATTTAAACCTTCACTTTTTGCCTCAGGTGGGTGGGGACAGGAGCATTCCTAAATATTAAGCTGACTTACTGGTGTTTTATAATACCAAGATGTATTCCCCCCGAAGGATGGTTCTGTTTTGAGCCTATCTCTGTGTAAGTCAATAGCTAAATTGTGGGAGATTTTGCTTATTTGCTTCACTCTCCATTAAACTACACCGAAGTTCAGCTTCCGTTTTGCAGTGCTGCTGGTTGGTACTCGCCCCGCTGGGTTTCCATTCGACGTGTCTCTGCAAAAGGTTTTACTGGGCTTCAGGATTGTGATGTGAGGCTGGGAGGGTAGTAGCTGCTTGGTGTTGGACGATCTGCTAATAGATGGATGTAGCAGACTAGAAGGCATTTTTTTCTCATCTCAGTCATGACCAATTCAAGAAAGTCTTGATCTAATTCCTCTTCACATCAGTAGCAGCACCGTTACATCAGTGATCACTGTCTTGGGCTACTGCACCTTCTCGGTGGCTGCCTTACCTCGTTACCATGATTTAACCCTCTTCCTTAAAAGTAATTGACGTCGGAGCTGAGGCATCCATCACAAAATGGCTTATCTTTCTGGATATTGCTTGGGAAAATATACGAATGTAAGAAATTTTGGTGGAGAGTAATAGTAGAGGTAAATAAAAGCAACTGGGTTGTTTCCTGTCTGTGTTTTTTTCCTCTCTGCCCCTGGCAATCAGAAATACAAAGACTATTAACAGTAGTGTCTGGAAGGACAATATTTGAGAGCTGATTCATGCGGCAGTTCACTGAAGGCTGGATTTGCTGTTCTGTGCCCTTGGGGTTATGTTCCCCATTTAGTTTTCTCTCCAAACCCAACACAGTGCATCCGTTCTGCTTTCCACTTTGTGACTTTAGTTAAATAAAGTAAAAGCATCACATTCCATAAACAAACTGTGAAATATATTTCTATGTATTATTTGCATTGGGATTAGAGGCAAGAAAACATTCACTGCGTTGTTGTGTAAACACCACAATTACATCCACCTACAGGACTTCATTATTTGCAAAATGTAGCATAAACAATTGGTGGTTTCCTGTGTTTTAAGTCTTATTTACCGATCAGTAGAAGAAGACTTTCAGATTTGCTGGACCTAAGGTGGGGTTTTTTTCCAGCTTTCCCCCCAGATTTCTTTGTGTAGGTCTCCCCTGATTTATTATGAATGCATTGGACCAGGCCTTGAGCTGGTTTAACCAGCATCATTCCGCTACTATACAGAGAGATCTCTCAATTTACTCCAAATATTTATCCAGTACAGCTTCCTACTGCAATGTCATAGTGAATATATGAATTCAGCAGCCTTAATTTTCAAAATTATGTTCTTTGATCTATGCACCCATTTCTGCCAAGAAGTACAGGTGTCCACAGATATGAGTGACTGATCAGATTCAGTGGGACATCTTGTCTGTAAACCTGCTAGGACACTTAACTGAAGTTACTTCCCAACTCTTTAATTGCAACGACAGTCATCTTTCTTACATCAGAGTCTTACATCCAGTCCGCAGAGCAAAACCAGGAATAGAGAATGTGAAATATTTCGTTCTTCAATTTGTTAATGAAATTTGGCAGGTGACTTACGTAAATTTAAGCAGCTTCACGAGAAGATGTTGGGTCCTAAATGACAATTCAGTAGAAAAAAAAGAGGATAGCATAAAGCAATGGCTGTTAGTTGAAAGCAGGAAAATTTGAAAGAGGAACGAGGCCTGAAACCCCCTCAAATTAATGGAGGTGATTAACGATCCTAGCAAACTCCACTCAGTTTAGTGTTCTCCATCTCTCTCTCTGTTTTTGCATAGCGACTGGATGCCTTTCAGGGAAGATGGGCTCAGGATGGGGCAGCTGAACGAACTATGATGGCCTGAGAGGAGCAGGAGTATGGGCTTTATCAATCCCTTCTAAGCTTAGCAAACGGATGCAGTTTATTTAATTGTGGATGGTTAGAATTTAAGTATTGCCACCTGGGCACATTTTACCTAATCTATTTTGCATCCTTCGGGATGAAGTGACTTGTACCCTGGACTCTATTGACTACATTGTCTAGATCTCTACTAACTAAAGGGATTCCTTATGACAGCATGAAATGTAGGTGTTCATAGGTAGACATCTATAGTCACCACTTGAAGTCAGCCTATATCCCTAAAACCTCTTTGCTGAATGATTTTCTTGGCAGATGTAGACAGCTGATGAGGTCTCATTGAGTGTAGCTAGGGTTTCAAACATCCAACCCAGCCGGAATTATCTCTGTCCTCACCATTCACAATTCAGATCACTCTGTACCAAGCCCAGCAAAAAGAATTAAGAATCAAGGCCATGGCACTTCAATAAAAAATATTTCATGTGCGTACAGGGAGATATTATGTTATGGTGAAAAAGCATTCAAAAGTGAAGGAAGATAAACAAGGTGCTAAAACTGAAACGAGCTGCCTAATGTATTTTTATACAGTTGTCAGCTTTATGAACCGTCCATAAAATATATATTGTGAACCCCTTTTATAGCTTACATATAACTATCAAAACCAGAAAAGTTAAAACAACTGAAACACTAACCAGTTGTTTCTGTGGATGAATGATGAGACTGAACATAGAAAAAACACATTTGATTTGACGGTTCCACAAGTACTTCTGCACAAGCCAGAAGTACTGGGATAGGCCAGCTGGTGTAAATCAGTTGTATCCTATCCTATCCTATCCTACCCTGTCATATAATATCATATTCCGTGGGATTTTCTTGGGTTTTTTTACCATCTGGAGGTCTAATCCCCTGAATATAGATCTCACTTACCTTTTATTCAAGCAGTATTGCACTATGAGGTTATTAACAATTACTACTGATTTTTATATCTGTATTTTTTTAGCGCCTGAAGCCTCTAGTTGCGGGTCAGGATCATACTGCGCTGTACTAACATTGAAAAAAAAGGTTTTATTCTGTCAAGCTTATGGTATTACTAAAATAGAAGATAGAGAAGTTGGACTCAGTCTCAGTGAGGCAGTACTGCCAGTGTGATAGGTTGTAGGTTACAACACAGTTTCCTGGCCTGTTCTCAGTTTTTTCTGGCTGAAGAATATATAAACAGGGTATTGTCCTTTTAAAAGTTATGATCTTCGAGTGGTACTAACCACACTTTGACTAGAAGCACTGTGAGCATAAGCATAGGTGCAACCAAAACCTCTAGTTTGTCGTATAAATGTTTATTGAGGTCTTCAACCTGTTGCTGTTATTCATACACTTTTTTTTCCCTGCGAGTAGAGCAAAAGAGATAAACTTTAGGATCTCAGTAAATTAGACCGTTAAGGAAAAGAACACAGAGAAAAATTACAAGCTTTGATTAAGATAGAGGAATTTAATTATCACACAACATTTAGTTTATGCACAAATCCAGCAAACATCATTTGCCATGCCTGAGTTTGCCCACCAGAAAAAGCTGGTTTTTTTGAGAACATGTACTCTCCATTCTCCTACCTTAATTGTGATCCTAATTCTAAACACCTCCTCCGTAAATCATCTTCTCTCCATTTACCATCCTCTTTGAATTCGCTCCAAGTACAAACACCTTGCTTCATAAGTAGAAGTCATCCACAAAAGTTCCTTAAAGGCAAACCTTCAGCCATGAAGACCACTGCCCTTGGAGCGGAAACGTTATTCTTGGCTGTGAGGCCAACCATCCAGAGCACTGCTTTGGCACTGCAAATGGTTCGGATAAGAACCGTGAGAGCAAGGGAGCATTGGAAGACTCCTTCCCTCTTGCGATGAGTGATGAGCTCCATCTGCTCAGTTTTATGACTAGGAGGTGAATGGAGCCTCAAGTCAATGGAGCCTCAAGAGATACTCAGCAAACCAAATGTCTGTGCAAGATGAGCCGGATTGCTCTCCAGCTCTCCACTGACTGCTGTGGGACTTCAGACAGCTATGTGTCAACACCGAGATTCAGGTGCTTGGATCTGGAGTTGAATCCCACCCAAGGACTTTAGTGACTTTGAGTGAGAGATTCAGAGGAGCAGCTCTTGATGGTCCGTGTTTGTCTCATAGCTATGTTCAGTGAAGCACAGAGACTTCTGAGCTAGCTGCCCAGTTGGTACGGCTGCACAGTTCAGTGTGGTGTGACCTTAGGAGGAATCTAAGGCAAGTTGACGACCATCCAGCAGGGCTAAAAGCTCAGACCTTCTTCTCTTGCTGTCCCCAACTGCCCCCAAAAGTTACCCAGGGGAGAAGTTCTCCTGTAAATCTCCACCTGTCCAATGACATATCCTCATAAAGCTTTGAGAGCAGCAGAGGCGGATATGTCAGAGTGGAACGTGAAACATCTGAGGAGCGTGAGGGGAATATTTCAGATAGAAGGGTCTGCTTGATACAAGCAGACTTGACTCTTGTCCTTGGTCTCTGGGGCAAGGGCAAATTATCCAGCTCTTGTTGCTCACCTCACTCTGTAAGCTAAAGATAGTAATAATTACCTACCAAACTCCCAGGAGAGTTAAGGAATAATTGCTTCATAGTACTCAACATTTATTTTCACACAATCAATGCCACCGGGAGCAGAAAAATAAGCTTTGCAATTACTATTACATATCCACAGGGGACCATTCACTCATGAAGTACTTGGATAAAACAGTTTTCTTAAAAATAATTAAAAAAAAAAATCTTATTTATGTTTGGGCAGAAAAAGAGAAACTCTTCAGGCTCAGGAAGAACAAACCAAAAAAACCCCTATGCAAACGAACAAACAAACAAGCAAGAGCTTTCTCTGAACTCAAGATGGCAGTCTGCTGGAACTAGAAGGAATTAAGGTGAGCAGAAACCCATGCATTATTAAAACGGCACTATTTACACTGGGAACAAGGTAAAACTGCTCCAGGGTACATGACGTGCTAAGGACAGAAAGGAAACAGGGTGCCTGCCTCTCCCTCCCTACTTTCCCCTTAGAGCTTTGCAGAGCAAAGGGAGAGAGAGGAGGCAATAATAGCAGCATTACGTGTGCAGAAAGCTGATAAGCAGAATACCTACAACCATCACTACAACCATATTTCTTAAGATAAACTGTGTCCAGGGGAGGTAGGTTTCCTCCCGGGTCGTGGCCGCCATGAAGAAGCATTTTGCTCTCGCGAAGAAGAGTCTGGCAGCAGAAGCCACACGAAGCAGGGCAACCAACTTATTGATTGACACCAGAGATTAGACAAGTTGAGAGCTTGGGCTAAAACACAATGCTCTAGAGATTGAGATAAAGGCTCCACCTTATCATTAGAGGATGTGACAGAGCTGATGCTTTTTGTGGAGGAGGCAGGAAACGGAACATTTTACACCGACTGTTCAAATGCATCGCAGAGCTGCTGTGTACAGAGTATTTGCTGCTGGTGTCCGCAGATCAAGCCCCAAACAGTTTCTGACTGGGTGATAGAACCTCTGTGGTTAATATCACGAACTACATTTGAGACCTTACCAGCTGAAAACAGGAATTTCTACCCTGTAACTGATTTCTGTGATAAATGGTGGTTTATGCTGCAAATAAATGTTGTGAGTCACGGTGTAAACTGACAAGTGCAATAGATAGTGGATAATAGATTCAGGACTCTTCCCAAGCTGTCTGCTTGTACTGGTTCTCCATGATCCTAGTTTCACCCACCTCTGGCTTTACCAGCTGGGGACAAAATCTCCAAAACCTCTGAGACTGGATGTGCCTGAGTTTCCTGGGAGCCTGAAACCAGTTTCGAGAAGTCTGAGCTGCCAAATTCATCTCAGCAGGAACTAAAGTGGAAAAAAAGGTGACATTTCAAAAGTCTGCACTGCTCATCGCCTTCATGCTATTAATGAAGATCTGCATCGTCCATCCAGCTGGTTTGTGCACTGTGCGTGCTGGAGCCCTGAGGGGTCTGGCAGGGCCCTGGGGGGCAATGGTCTCTGACCTGTGGCTGGCCAGACCCCGGGAAGGAGGTAGAACGTAGGAGTCAGTGCCCAGCAGAGCATTTTTGGCCACACTGTAGAGCTCTATCCCATTTTTGTATACCTGCTGGGCTGAGTTACCTTTTTGTCTTTTCTACGTCCAACGACCAGTGAAAGGAAAGGTCCAGCTGACATCCGAAGCACTGAACATACACCAGAACACTCACTGGGATTTATATGTCACGAGAGCTCCTGCAATTTTTTTTATTTTATTTTTTATTTTATTTTATTTTCCACTCCTCTTCCAAAATGAACAGCAAAGCCAGCCTGCCTGCATTGCCCTCTTTTGCATGCAAAGAGGGAGCTCCTTCATCTCAGCAGACAACAGCCTCGGTCTTTTTCGGCTGTGTTCGAGTCAATTGCTTGCGCAAGAGCGGTACGCTCGGTTGGCAGCTGGCCACTCGTGCCGTACGCCCGGGCCACGCAGGCTCATCCCCAGCAGCGCTGGGCTGCCTGCAGGCATCGGGCGGGCAAAAGGGCGTAGAGATCACAGGGTCTCGCTGGAGCCTGGGGTTTGGGTGATGGAGAATAGGGCGAGGGGAATACGGCCCCCTCTTTCCCCCAAACTGAGGGGGTTTTTTTTGGAGCTCGGCAGGAAACCGCCTGAGTCTGAAACTTGTTGGCTGTCTATCATACATCTCAGAAATCTGGTTGTTTCCAAAGAAAAAAATTAAATCGGTGACTGAGTGGTTAGCGTGAAGGTGTCTGCCTGCTTCAAGGACTCTCCTGTGGGCTCACTGTCTCACACCCTCAACAAACCAATGCCACTGTCATATCAGTGAAGAGAATTTCTGCAGCCCACTGATTTTGGTTTTGACAGTCGATGAACACCCTTTGCAAGACTATTGATTTTTCTTCTACTTGTTTAGCTGGGATATCCCTTGTTTCCGACTCAAACCGACTATTCAAAATCCTTGCAGCAAAGAAATGAGAAGAGCTCTACTTGTCCCTTTTTGCTCGGAGTTATAATCTCTTGGAGAGGAAGAGTATTATATGGTTGGGAACTCTTCCTCCATCCCTTCTTACTATGAATCAGATCTCAAAGAAAGACTTACTGTCTGCTGCAGTTCAGGTTCTTGGTTGAGCTGCTGAATATCACAGTTAAGGGTTTATGCTGCTTGCTCGATTCCCTCATCTGATGCATTTCTTATATATCTGCTGCCTCCGGGATATATTTGTGCAAGCAAATTAATCATCCTTACTATATGTTAGCAAAACATTACATCTACTAATGTTCTAAGTCCCTTCAACGCACACGAAAAATAAAACTCATTTCTGGGGGGAATAAGAAATGACAGTTCATTCTCTTGAATGAATGCTGTCTGGGAGGAATTTGTCTCACATAAATGTAATTTTCCAGACCAACTTCATGTGTTTTTTTTTTCCAGACAGCTCTTCTTTCCTTGTAAGTAGAAAATAGTTTCATGCCCCAAACCTGCCAGACTGACTACACAAAACAGGGAAACCCTCTTCTAATCCAGGGGTATTTGCAGACTAAATCGTGTTAAATTTAACTGGATTGACAACAACAGATTTTCCACAGTCCCTGTCATTTTTTGACAGTGTAAATGCCAATGACATAATGATATCCCAGAAGCAATCATTTCTCCAGAGAGGTCCCGTTTTCATTTTCTGTATTGAGAGATGAATGACAGCAAAGAAGTTAAAGTGTGTGGCATTACTTTGATGCCTGTGAATTGCAACCATCTTCCAGGAGGTTTGGCACTGTTTTTTTCAGGGAAGAAGATTTTTTAAAATGTGGATGCTGCTGTAGCCAAGTAGAAAATATCAGGCATATAAAGATGTGCTTCCCATGGAGAGCTAAACATTATCCAAGAAGATGACATAATATATGTTGAGGGAAGTGAAACGTCAGGCTCCAGCGCTTTCGAGTTAAGATAATGGCACTGAATTTATTAAGCTTTCCTGATGTGTAGGCTCTGTGCTGATGTCTCCTGTATTACCTGATGACTCTGGAAAGGATTTCACAGAGAGGCGACTGGCCTTTCTGAAGGGCAGAAGAGTTTGGTACTGGATTTTGCCTCCAAGGTGCTACATTGCTGTGCCTTGGACTCACTCCTCATGTATTAAAGGCTTGGCATAGCCCCAGTGAGGTTCACTAGGGTCCAACGAAGTTTTATCTGCTTCAACAAAAGAAATATGACCCTTGGCATTTATAACATCAATCTTCTCCCTAAAGGCTACCTTATCTCTCTATTTACACTCAGTCCTCTGTGTTTCTACAGTTTCTTCTTTTCTGTGTCCACCTCTTGGATTGTAAACCCTTCAGAGCAGAGCAGTTTTTCGTATTTGTGTTGCATGCTGCGTCACGCGCATTTTGGTTAGCAAACAAGTACTTCGGCTAGGAATAGCAAAGAGCAATCACTCATGCTCCACACTTCCATGCAGCATGGGAGTGGCATCTATGTGCTGGTTCATCGCAGGTTGGATGTAGCCTGAAAACCAGTCTGTATATGGTTGGCAAAGGAACAAATATTCTAGTGCAAACACTGAGGACAGCATCGAGCATTCATGGATGTGTTTATGGGAAATCTTGCTTTTAGGTACCCAAGTTTTTGGTCGCAGGTAAGACAGGGGACTGACCTTTTTAAAGAAATACGTCTGCTGACCCCACTGAGAACCTACTGTGTTCAGGCATTCACAGCAGGCAAGATTCCCAGGAGAAACTGGGGGTGATGGATGTGTTTTGCGCATAAAACAACCCATTGACAAGAGCAGCTGGGCTAGAAAACTTGCAGTATCTTTTCCCTCTTTAATGCCACTAGTTCTCTGAGGGTGAATTCAAAGGCAGCTGTGCCATATCTCATACTGTTTGGGGAGGTGAGTGGGTTGCACTCACTCTGCAGTGAGTCATCCCCGTCTTGTTGAACTGCAGCTTACCGATTTCTGTTTGTTTATATGTGTGTTCCAGGCATATCTGATCGATGATGCATGTGGCTCTGGAAACTTACGGCATCAAGTCTCCACATTTGCCATCAAAGCTTTGCAGCAGAATGGGTGGAGACCACAGGACACAGCATCAGATACGCAGATAGAGTTTGCAGTTCTAAAGATGGTCTGATTTACCCGTTTATCCACGCTCAGGTCAAACCAAGGGTCTCTGCTGCCCTGGATACCAACAATGACTATAAAAAGTGAGACTGTAATCAACTCCAAAATGATATCCCGTCTTCCAATTTGCTTACAAGTGAGAAAATAATCATTTTAAACAATGTAAAACTAACAAAAAAAATCTCTTAATTGGGGGTTATAATCAGCTAAAGCTTCATTTTAAGAAATTATCCACTGTCAGGGGAAAAAAAAAAAACCCACGTAGACTTGGTTTAAATTTCAGTTACTCAAGTCCTATTGAAACTGGTGGGTTATAGTAAGTGCATAAAGCTAAACATCTATTCAAACCGTTTCCTGTTTGGGAACTTACTCAGGGCTTTCCTGAGCTGCGTCAAAAGTGTCTCAGATCAGATAAATAAGACTGTACATCAGGGCAACCAGTCAGGCCCAGACAAGAGTTAAACATTATGTAAAGAGTCAGATAGCAATAGTGACTGTCTCCCATCATCTCTCTGCTGCCGCAGGCTGCAAAACACACTCTGCAATGGAGACGGATGGTTATAACTTTTTAGGCAAGCAGGGTGAAATCTTTTTCACCTCAAGGAGGAGCGATGGCATTTATACCTCCTCTGACAACCTCCTTTCCTCCCTGCAGGGACGGTCCTTGTCAAGGCCGTAAAGCTGAGCCTTTGCTGAGGCAGTCCCCAGCAGGATGAGTTTTACTGCAAGGAAATCTCAGTGCTACTCACCACATTAATTTCCAGGGAGTCTCTCCACAATGGAGATCTTCAGGGGTGGTCAGGATAGCAAAACTTAGCATTGTGCATGCTCCACACCACCTGTGCTTTTCATGCTATGCAAGGTTTGGTCTATTCCTGGACAGGAAAAGGACCCTGTAATAAAAGTCAGTATTTACATGTGTTTCTTTAATTGTGGCCACAAAACCAAGCATGCTCCCTGTCAAGGGCCAGCCTGTAAATAGTGAAGTGTTGTCGCAGCTGTGCTGCTTTTGGCTGGGGTAGAGTTCATTTTCTTCATAGTAGCTAGTATGGGGCTATGGTTTGTGCTGGGACCAGTGTTGATAACCCAGGGCTGTTTTCATTATTCCTGAGCAGTCCTTACCCAGAGCCAAGGGCTTTTCTGCTTCTCCCCCCACCCCACCAGCGAGCAGGCTGGGGGGGCACAAGGAGTTGG
>JAVJGG010000073.1:42021298-42049391 GCA_035590195.1 Aviceda cuculoides | reverse complement strand
AACTGTTCTTATCTCAACCCATGAGTTTTACTTCTTTTCCTGATTCTCTCCCCCATCCCACTGGGTGGGGGGGAGTGAGTGAGCGGCTGCGTGGTGCTTAGTTGGTGGCTGGGGTTAAACCACGACAACTTGTTGGGGGATTCAGGGAAAAAAAGGTCTTGGGATTGCGCAAGGATTTGTCAGATGTTTAGGGGAGGAAGGAAGGTGGGGAGAGGCAGGGATAGAGATGGTCTGGGGTGGCACAGAAATGGAATTACTGGGGAATTTTTCAGGTATTTCCTTAATGTCAGACGATAGTGTTGTAGTTCACCTGAGCTCTGTTTTTATAGCATGGGAATGAGAGCACATTTCATTCCTTGATTCATGGCAGGCACGTTTGTAAGTGGGAGAAGAAGCATTTGAATGTACAAATCCTTCTGGGATAGCGTCGAAGGAGAACTTCAAATGAAGAGGAGCAAAATTAGACATGGTTCACACGCACAACGATTTGGAGCCAATTGTCTGGAGTCAGGTTTACCTTGCCAACAGCTTCTGGATGTTTTCCTGAAGAGAACTTGCTGGCTTGTTCAGGCAGGGATCCCAGGAGCCGGTGTCCGGTGTAGACGAGCCTGAGACTCAGACCCACGAGGAACCGAGGCAAAAGGAGAGGGTCAGCCCATCCGCACGGTTTCCTGTAGGTCGCCTAAAAACAAGCCTGAAAAGGGAATTGAAGGGAAGGCTGCAGGATGTATGCTGACATAATAACCACTGAAAAGCCTTATTATTTACTGTAGATGTCTGAAATTATTCTAAATCACAGTTCTAATCACTGCACATATAAATGATTTACTGCAGTGTGACAGTGTTCTATATTAAGCCATGACAAGAGGATCCTTATTTCTCTTTGATTTTATTTACAAGGCACAGAAGTGCAGAATTCAAATTTTGTTAGCAACTTATACACAACTTTCCTGTTTACTGGCTTTCCTGGAAATTCAGAGCACTGAAGAGTCTGAGGAAATGCCTTTGTGACTGTACTGGAGACACTGGATTTTTGCAAAGAAAGTCCTGGCAGTTTTTGTGTGGAAAAGGTATGTTCCTCTGAATGGCTGTGCCTCCCTGGGAACTGGTAAGGAATTAAGTTCTAGGAAGTAATTCAAATCTGACCTAACCTTGTGAATAATGTATTTCTGTAGCCAACATTTTGTTCAGTGAATTCTGTGAAAAGAACCTATGAGGTTAGTGGGGACCTCTTCAATGACACACTGGGGAAAGAGCCACGAAATGCAAGAGTCCATGTTAATTTAACCCCATTATGATGGTAGCTAACTTCTATTTCTGTCTCTCCCAATGGAGTTGTTAAGAAATTAAGACTTGCAGGGAACAAGCTACCCTTTCTCTCCCTTTCATGCTGAAAACCTTAATACAGGTGAATCTAGATATTTTCAAAGAACTGAAGGCCAGCCCCATAAATCAGAAGTCCGAGCACAAACGCTCAAGCAATTCCTTAAGATAAAAATGTAGTAATTTTAGGAGTGAACAAGGGAGCTAAACCCATACCTCTCCAAGTGGTTACTGGATGAGACTCCCACACACAGTGTCAACAGCACTGCAGTACTGGCAGTCTTATAAGAATTAATTGAAAGGGATGGGTGGAAGGTAGTGAGGAAGAAAAAAACTTTGCTGGTGTTTCTGAGACTAGACTCTGCAGATTTTGAGGGAAGATGAGTGAGAAGGCAAACACATCCTCTGGAGTCATGGAGGAAACAGGGACAAGAGACAAGCTCTTCTTTCTTTCTGTAGAAGTCGAGGTTTGAAGTGCATAATCAAGTCTGGTTGAAAAGCACTTATAATATGCTGAAATTCTGGACTTGTGAAGTATTCAGTAAAATTTTGTTTTACTTTAATAGAAGAGGGTCTCCTCTCAGCATTTTTCTGTTTTTTTGAGGGCTTGTTCAAGGACTTTGAGTGTCAGGAGTCATCAATCTGTCAATACTATAATCAAATTGTATTTAAAAAGTCATTATAATTTTGTTCTCTCTGCAAATAAAGGTAATAAAGAAACAGTGTTAAAACATTGATGGATGCTTAGGTCTTGACCTCTTATTTCCCTTTTTTTAATTAACTATGTGAAAAATTATTTTGGTATCGGAAAAATATGAATACTCAGGAGGCTGCCTGGAACAGTTAATACCTCCCAACTGCAAGCAGTATTATTTGTTCCTTTCCTTAAAGATGAGTGAACAAAGCAAGCAAACAAACAAGTAAGCAAACAAATGAAAACTGTTGTTCTTTTGGAAAAAAAAACAAAGGGTTTGAGAAGTCATAAGGAAATCTTGCTGTGTGATATACCTGTTTCACCATGGGTGGTAAACCTTGTGGTCATAAATTAAAATGCATTTCAGGAAAACAAGGTGAGCATAGAGAGCTTCTAATTAAAGCTCCTGAGTGGAAAGTTTATTTCATGCCTTTCTTATTACCAGTTCAGGGTAGAGTATTGTGCTGCTAGGTATGTCATATATACCTTTGTATAGCTTTTTGGTGTTTATTGGATGGGAACCCCAGAAAAGAAAAAAAAAAAAAAAAAAAAAAATAGGGGATGGGATGCAGGGGAAATGGATTTGCATGGAAATAGGCCAAGACAGGCTTAGTGAAGTGAGCTGAGGTCAGTGGGGTTGAGGGAATAGAGAGGAAAATAATATTGGAGCCGCTAGAAAGGAATACATTCTCCTTAGGATTTTGAGATGAGGGAAATGCAGGTACAAATATGAAAGAAAAAGAAAAAAGGAAGCCTTAGGAAAAAAGAGTTGAAAACCTGGGTGGGGTAAGATAGATCTGCTGAGGGAAGGACGTCTCCATAAAGACCATTCCAATCTGCTTTGGCAAGTTTGGATTTTAAGATGGAGAGAAGCCCGTGGAGGCAGAGCTGGTTAAAAGTCCCCCGCCTTTTGTACGCTCCTTTGTCAGTCTGCTGCGTCTGGATCTGAGCCAACTGCTTATTACAACATCTGATCCCTGTTTTCATCACCTCCTTTGCATCAAGCAGTCTTCATCGAGTCTGAGGCCTCTCCCAGCCCTGTTTGGAGAAGAATTCCTGAGCACTTCAGTCAATCTGGGGTTGTTGTGATCTCCCTGGGGAGGACCCTGAGCAGACTGAGGTCCCCTCCAGTGATCGCTGCTCTCTGCAAGCTGAGGCTCTGGAATTGTCACCTCACGGCAGCGGCACTAGTTTCAGTCCAAACCACATTTCCTTATGTCCTGGTAGAGCTCTAATGCTTTAACCTGATGAAATATTAATAGCTCTTCATAGTTTTTATTAGCCACTTGTATTCTTGCTATTCAGCAAGTCGTATTTGCCTTGTTATAACTGCAGAGCCTCAGCAAATATATAGAAAGAACTGGGGAATGGCAAGAAGCTTTGGTAAGGCCGTCTTCTTGAGAGACTATGAAAGGGAACTAATTTGTTTCTATCACGGAGGTGTCCAGACAGTTTCACTGTGTCTTGATCCAATTATGAAAGCAAAATAAGAAGTATAGCCCCATTTACTCAGAATCAGAGATCTGTACTCTAGTTCTGACTAATTCTGTCAAGTGCCTTTTGACAGCTAGAGGAATTGCACCAGTTTGTTCACTTTTACACTGGACGACACTCAGTCCTCTAGAAAAATGTTGTACTGTTTACTTGGATAAAATTCTGAAGTTCTTGGGAAACTGAGTAGTTCCTAGCTATTCAAATTGGGCCATGGCACAAGATCAAGACACAGTGTGTGATACCGATGCCATTTACATTTACCGTGCTACTTGGAGTGATTTCTATGTCCACCAGTGTCCCAGACCAAACGGTAGTTGGGTATCATCATCCTGCTCACAGGGAGGTGGAGGGGAGGTGAATAATTAGTCAAAAAAATGCCTAGGTGTCCGCATATACTTAATTATGTTCAACTGTAACCTGCAGACAAATTGTTTGCTTTTTTATCATCACAGACTTCCTAGACACCTGAATCCTTTTCCTGCTAAAGTCAAGCTTGTTTTTCCCCTGATTCTAGTAGCAATCAAAGAACTTATTTTCTCTCTGAGATCAAGAGATAGGGAGTAGGATATTGGTCTAGTATATTTTGACTGTGTTTAAATGAAAAATGAAAAATTAGCATGCAAATGTCATTGTTTGACCTTCCTTAATAGGCAAAGTCATAGATACATTTTGCACACTAATGTGTTTGATTTTCTACATTAATTTCCCTTCCCTGTCTCAAAAGAATATTTGTTCATTGCTTATTGTTGCAATACCCTGAATTCATTCTACCTTTTCTTGTCAAGAATACCGCATTTACTGAAATTACCGTTGCTTCCATTATTCAAACTACTTTGGATGGTAAAGAAACATTAACAATAAATAAATAGTTGGTTGCACTGAGAGAAGCACTAGAGAAGTTCCTGGGCAGGTTTTTGTCACATTAAGTCACCAACTGGATAACTAACCCACAGGTAACAGAGAAATGACTGCCAAATACTTTGGTTTAGATTGCAGGGCTTGTATTAATAAACTTCTATTAATTTGCCTCTAAACAAGGGCATAGTATTCTTTATAAAAAAGAAGGAATAAAACAAAATTAGCATCTAGTTGTCACCTTGAGCAAGTTGATATTAATATTAGTAATTCCTAGTTTCCTTTGCTTTGTATGGATATGCACTAGCCTTTGAGGCAGATGGGGGATCAAACTTAAAACAGATTATGAAGCAAAAAGGAAAATGGCTAATTTATATAGAAGTCAGAGAAATATCTTTGAAGAAGAGTTTGTTACTCACAGTGTTAATTCAACTTAGTTGAACTTGCTGATATTGCAATTTGCATCCATCTAAGACAGGGGAGAGGGGGTGGGATTAAAAAAAAGAACTGATCAATGTTCTTTACAACCACTTTGTTTTGTTTAGAAGCAACAACACTCGTTACTGCTCCCCTTGTAAATCACTTTACACATTAGCATAGCACAACCAAATTGCTTCTCATTTCTCTCTGAGAATCATTAGTAACCCTCCAAATCTCAGATAATGATGTCTTAGATTTTTTAAACAACACCTGTGTCACTTTTAAAGCTTTCCAGAAACTGTTTTGGGGAAAAAAAAAAGAGGACAACTTTTCAAGTCTCATTTGCGTATGATTCCCATAAGCTTGTTCTCCAAGTATTCAGCTGAACTACAGCAAGAAAATACCTTAACTCACAAAGCTTTATTAGCACTCTCCTTCCAATTGTCAGAGCAATAACATTATCTATAGTGTTACACATTCCTGAACACTAAAGATGTCTTTCTGCCTTCCTGCATTTTAGGTTTTTTTGGTTTAAGTTTTGCAGTGGAAAGAAATCTTTCTGCTTTAAAGCTCTCCTGGCTTTTATACTGCTCTCCTTAAATCTAGCTTCTGTTTCTGAAAACGTGGAAAAATCCCTTTGGCTGCTGAGCTCATACAACAAAATATAAATGTATAGCTAATTACAAGGATATATAAATGCTAGTAGGTCATCTAAATTTCTGGTTGGTTTTGGTTGACTGAATTGCGAACATACCTACATTCTACTTGTAGTTTACTCTGGAAAGTACTGTACCTACACACCCATCAATGTAATTATTTGTATAATCATATTCAGCTCTCCACAGTCAAAAGGAATCAGCTTGGAAAAGAGATGTTATGGAAAATGTTAACGCTAATGGCATCAATTTGAATAAAACTGCTTAAGGAACAATTTGCACAAGCAGTGGAAAGGGCAAAACCAGCTGGAATCAGGATGGGGAAAGAATGAGCTTCATCATATCTGATTTTAGCATAATTTAATCTTCTGCTAATCCAAGGGTCTATAAAATAAACTTTAAACAAATATGAGTGAAACCCCAAAAATTTTATTTCAAAGGGATGACACAAAAAGTGTTAATTCTAATTCCAGGAACTGTTTCTTTAGGTATCTCCAACCAAATACCCCCTTAAACACACACATAAACATAAAAAACCCCATGTTATTTAAAAAAATATTTAAGCAGTTAGAAACAAAATGTAGAAAGCATTTTTTTCCATTCTAGCTGCTTTTCACCACTTACATTATGATGGGAAGACTGTACTGACATGCTCTATCTATAAAAAATATCTTAGAGAAACCTTAATCAATATCTACGAGATGTTTTGAACCACTTAGATGAAAGGTACTATAAAACTAAAAGGTGTTATCCTTACTTTGACACTAATATTTACCTTTAAGCCTGGACTTTTGGCGTAGTTTTCAATCTCTGTTCCCATTTAAGGAAAGCAATTATACACAACTTTCTAGTGGGAAAGAAACAGAGCTAATGTTCTTCATTTACCATTCTTGTTTGTTATACATTGTTCGGTATTAACATCTTGACCTTCTCAGGAGAGCCGCAGATACATAGTGCATCAGAATAATATTTAGTATGCTACTGTGCAATTAAGTTCATTGTAAGGGGGAATAAATAATACTTTTGAGAGAGAAAAAGCAGGTGCTTAAATGGCCTGAAGAACATACCACTGAACATGCTAACAATTTCTTCTTGTCCCTTTCAACCCATCCACAATGAAAAATATAAGGTATTTTATACACAGACGCAATGTACAAAGAAAAAATAAGACCAAAAATATTTTTCAATCTCAGTTCACTTGAGAATAAGGAAGAAATGGGAGTAGTGGCAAGAACAAATAGTTCAGCTAGGTTTTCTGATTTCTGCCAGTGTTTTCTTACAGAATTATTTGACTTCTCTGTGCTCCAGGTTTCCTGTCTGAACAACAGAAAACCAGTCTTCACCCTCCTGGCAACTGTTTTATGAGGCTGATTTGGCATTTACAATATGCCCATCTATGGGAGGTTTTTTAAATGCAATGTATGTCTTCTCTTGTTTCTGACTCATTTTGTTAATGCATTAGTGTTTCACCTCTGAATCCTGTGGTTTAACTAGAATAACCTTGCATCAATTTGCAATCCAACATGGTTTTAGTTACGCTAGTTTTCAAGCTGCTTGAAGTATGCACAGGGGTTTATCAGGATTCACAATTCATCTAACAGAGACAAGCTGAACTCCTTCGTGGTTTAGGATGACTGTCACAGTTAAACATAATCTTGTCTAAGCCCTCCTGCTTTTGTCCTCGGCTTTGTCACACAGCCTCTGTCAAGATCATCCTCTCCTCTATTAATCTGCCATTTCACAGCAACGTTTGCCAAATCCAGTTGCTTTTCTTCACCTCAAAAATTTCTGCATTCTATCCATCTCTACAGCTCCGCTAAGCCCAGATGGAGATGTTTGTTGTCCCTCGTCGCTGCTGGTTCAAGCTTTAATGCTCTTTAATGTCATTAGCTCTCATAGCACTTTCAGAGGACTTTATTGCTAATAAAACACTGCAGTATCATTTCTGACTCTCTGGCTTGATGAGCCACCCATGGAGGTGAGCAAACACCACTGTGATGGATTTCATGGCATTCAAGCTTCTTTCTTTCACCTTTTGTTATGAATTCAAAGCATGCCACCTGCATCCCCTTGCCTTCCAGCCTTCCTCCGATTTCATTCTCATCATTTCTCCTTTTTCTCCCTCTCTTTGCCCACAGAGCTCTCGAGGCACGGAGTGAAATGAGGCTTTATCTTCTCTGCCCAGAGAGGGAAAGAAAATGCAGGTTTCCATGCAACAAAGGAAGGCAGAGAGGGGTAGTTTGAATCCTGGCTGCAAGGAACTAATAAAGCATTCATAAAAAATTTCAGTGTTGTAATCTAACTCCATACACATAACATATCAAAGAAATGAGAGGGACTCATGTGGTTCATGGTAAGTAAGTCAGAGGAGCTGGATGTCATGTTTCTTGGATGGCTCCCACAGCAGTGAGAGTTTTGAAAAACTTTAAAATGTGTGAGTAAATGTGACTTTTCTTCTGCTAACCGGCACCTTGCAGCCAACGATGTAGCTACGGGGTTGATCAGAGCAGTTGCTCCTCTGGGGAAAACTGCAGGATGGTGAACATATTTTTAGGTATTTAAAAGACATAACAATGTAGAGGGATCATGTCTCTAAGTAGGACTTGTGGCAGCTGTTTTACTGCAGAGAGCTTTTCAGGAAGAGCTGCCTTTCACTGAGAAACACCAAATCACGAATGCAAAGCCGCTCTCCCTCTCATTGCCAGCTACTTCATTCTGCTGCACTTCTTTTGCGGATTACATGAGATGCTCTTCACGGCACTGGCAAAAGCAACAGACCGTGGCTCTGGACACTGTGGGAGATCTTTTTTTTTTTTTTTTTTTTTCTTCTGTTGTCTCATAAGACTGCAGCAAATAAGCTGTTGTACCATTCGCTGTCATATAAATCCCCATCTTTAGTCCATGTATCATGATAGGGCCTGGTTTCTTGAACACATGCTTCTCGGGCAGCCTGGGGGCATAAATATCCAGAAAGCCTGCAAAGTTATAAATGCCAAACACCCCACAGCTTGTAGGGAAGTTAATAGATTCAGAGGAAGGGGTAGAAATAGCATGACTAAAATTTTGTGAGATTTAGTTAGCAACACCACGACACTGACCTTGCAATAACACGTCAAATCACTCACAACTGGATGGGAGAGAGGGAGCCATAGACTATAACTACAGAAGTAAATAATAAAAAACCCCTTTCTCCGGCCTTGAAAATGAGTAACATATCATGGCTCGCGTATAGATGACTGAATTCAGTTCTTCCCCCCAAACACGTGTGGTCACATCATCCATCCTGCTTGCTGGGAACAGCTCCAGGACTGCGCTGCTCCTTAGACCGTGACTGGGTTTGGCCTGAGAATAAGCTGGTTTGTACAGGACAAAGCCATCCCAGGAAGAGGGGTAAGAAACTAATAGCATTGGCGATCATATGGCCATGCTCCAGCCTAACCCCGAAGCCTAACCCTAAAACCTTGCCCTATTTAGTGTGCTAGTTTAGCATTAGTACAGTAAATAAATAAATAGATAGATTTTCATCAGTGTGCACCCGTCTGTCCATGTGTAAATACGATCAGACCGATCTTTTCCCGTGTGTCATACAGATGTTTCTGGTTTGCCTCCATCAATCATGTTACTTATAATTGATTTCCTAATTAGTCTATGCCAGCTCACAGTTGTTTCTGTGCTGCATTTCTCAGTCATACTTGTTTTCACACGACATAGAAGACTAACTCTGCCCACCCCAGGAGTTACTACATGAAAAACTTCAGTTTGGGCTTAGCCAGTGTTTAGAGTATATGATCGCAATGGTCCCTTGCGGGCTTGCAAGTACAAAAAATTTCTTGAAATATCTCTTGAAATGACCTTGTAGAGTTTTATAATTTTTTTAGGGAAAATTTCCTTTATAATTACATATTTGCAATGTAATATTTATGAAGAACATAAGTAAGAATGTCCTTGAGTTACATGGATACTTGTTTATTATCACCCAGTATGTTTTCTTTTGACGTATTAGGATGTAGAGCAGAATGATTTATAGTGCATCATTAGTAAGTACAGTAGATTATCTCGGCTTGGAAGAATAATAAAAAATGAATAAATGCATGCAATATTTTGCAGTATAATAAGAACTACTATTTAAATAGCTTGATTTAATCAGGCACAGGCTATCCTGGTTTCAGATGAACACTATGTTCTTTCCTGAGGCATGTAAAAAACCCCTTTATGTAAAAAAATGAAGCAGTAAAAGTAAATCTCTCCCTAAGCAAGCACTTTCAAGATTTCTGGACTACTTATGGTCAGCTTTATATTTAGAACTAAACTGGGCTCTTTTATTTAAAAAGGAAAAAAAAGAAGTTGAAGTACAGCTCTGAAATTACTGAAGAAAAATATTTAGTTTAATATGAATGCTTTTTTTAAGTTTTCACAAAGGAGAACCAGGGAAATGCCACCTTTTGAATCAGATTTGGGCTGAGAAACATCTTTATGTCTAAAACTTAAAATTTTATTCAGAAGGAAAGCTCTTTTCCAAAGCATTAAGCTTCAGAATGTTTCGCTTTATAGATGCAATAAACACAGCACATAACCTATAGAACTAGTCAGCTCCAGAAAGGATGCCCCTTTTAGGGTTATATAAATTACCCCCTGGAGGTGCTTTATTTGCTCCTTCGACAATAAATTGTGGCTGGGGTGACTAGGTAAGTTGGATTTCAGACACCTGTATTATGAATCCAAGCCCCAAGGAAGAAATAGCAACCTATATATGCACGAAGCTGTGAATTTAATTTCTCATCCTTCACTTTGTACAGGATATTTCACACAAATATAATTGATGATGTGGGAGGAAAATAATATGGGAGGAGGGGTAAGTCTATAATTCCAACATTTTTCTGCTATGAAGATGCATCTGCCAGCTGAATACTCACCTGGAGGAAGCAGGACTCCACTTTTCCCTTTGCACATTTAAAACTGGCCCACAAGTAAACACGAACTCTTACTGGAAGAAACAGTTGAGGATCTGCAGTGTACGCTCTTAGTAGATTATTTGGAGGTCAAAAGCAATCAATTTCAAAGTCAGCAGTAGGACAGCTATGTTACATAAGATGCAAAATGCCTGAAATAGCAGTATCACAAGAGCTCTGTGAAACTGTTGTATAGAAAAAACTATATAAAGGCAAAGCATTATTTATTTACTGTGTTGATTCCACTTGACTTTGCCTCTTTTTTTTTTTTTTTTTTTACAAAATTAGGACAAGAAGGTAAGTGCAAGAAAAAAGCAATCCAAGCCATCTACTCTGAAATCCTTCAGAGGAAGCTATTTCTCTCCCTTGTCAAGAGCAGTGATTTGTGTTCATTCCTCATTATATGGACAATTTTAAGGAGACAAGACCTAATCCAGAACCGTTAGAATATAGGGCTGAAATTGGTCTAGGTGTGCCTGAATGTCTTTGCAAATGGTATAACTTTCACTCAAAAGCCACAGATGTTCTGTTTACAGCAAGCAGAAGATGAGCTACAATATCACATCTAATAAAGGTCTAATAAAACTATACCCTGAATGGTCTGATCTGCTATACAAGACCAGACATCTACACAGTGCATACTCAGCAGGAGAGCTGGACAGGAGCGTTGCAAACAGCAAAACCACAGCAATTTGCTCCACTCAGTGGAGCATTAACCAACATTAACCAACATTTCTGCCAGGAAGTGAACCCCTTCCCCTTCTCACTAAGAATTAGCCATTTAAATAACTTTATACTCTGCTTTTATCCTTCCTTTTATTATATTCTGTCCTCCCTAACAGCATCATCACACAACTCAGTTTCAAGACTGGTGTACCTATAAAAACCTTAGATATTTAACAACTAGGCTAACAGTCTAGGGTAAAAGAGACGGCAATCACAGCAGGACTTTTCATTCTACATTGAAAGAAAAAGGGAGCTGCATTGCCCTTCTCAATTACTAACACTCTCACCGGGTCTGACTGCAATCTCTGCTTCCTCAGTCTCTTCTGCCTCACCTGTGTGGGACCCGTGAAAAACTCTGCCCAAACACACAAAAGTTCAAGGACTCCAGAGTCTATGTTGTCTTTGAGGAAAGTAAGTTTAAGGGTTCATTTCTGCACAAATGCTGGAGTGGTCAATGGAAAGTAGAAACTTATGTGGATAAATTGTGCCTAGTATCTTTCCAGTGCTCTCAGCAGAGTATAGGAGAAATAGCACAAAAGCAAGCTCAGTGCCTGTGACTCACAATATTCAATTTTCTTCAAAGCAAGAAAAAAGCAGAAAATTAAAAAAAGAGAAATAAAAAAGAAGAAATTACACCTTTTTATTAAAAGTCATTGGAAAACACAAAGGCCATGATTAAAAAAAAAAGATAGTTTAGAATAAAGACATTCTAAGGTACTTAAGAGTTGGAGTTGTCTCATCTCCTTGCAGATGTATGCAGCAGACATACTTCCAGTAACCAAAACCGCAAGGCTGGTCAGTCTTTTTGGAATCAGTAGGAAGGAACAGGCACCTTGATGATGCACTTCATTGAACATGTTTGGGATGATGTCTACCTTAGGATGGGCTGAATCTTCCTACATTTTATCAGATGAATTCCAAACTGCAAATCTTTTCTGAAGGTTCCAGAAAATTTTGGAAAGGTAAAATGTATTGGAAGAACAACCTTCCCCACAAAACGCCATTGTTTCCTTTATGTTGATTCCAAAAACAAACAAGCATGAAAAAAAAAAAAGTTATTAATGAACTGAATCATCCTCTGAAACAAGAAAGAGCATCAGTCAGAACAGCCTCCCCGCATGCCAAACGTGTACCGAGTGAATCAGCTAGCCCCAAAGGAAGGCAATTGAGTGACAATATTTTGAGGGAATATTGGGCATGCAATACATCTTCCTCCCTTACAGAACCTGACATTAACCTGATGTGAGTCCTTTGGAAGAAATAACCTTGTGTGCAATAAGATGAATTTCATATCGGCTTGCTTATTGTGATATTTTTTTTATGACCATATTGGTTTCAGATAAAACAATTTTTTTTTTCTCTCTGGAAAACAGACAAAAGGAAAATGAAGTTAACTGCTTGACAGAAGACACTTAAGTTGTTATGAGACAGTCAGACTCAAAAAGGTATTTACACTGAGAGCCATCTGCCCTAGTGCAGCTCCCAAGCACTTAGGGGTTAGATTCACCTTGCAGATTAAGGCACTTGGGTGTCTTCATGCAGGTGTCCAGATGAGAGCTGGTTGTCTGACCTGTCATTATAATTAATAGATATCTACTCAGTAGAGTTAGTGAAATTTAGAAGGCAATTCACCTTGCCTAAAAACTAGACAACTGGACAACTCAGTTGCCTAAATACAGACATCAGATGCTGTAGAGTATCCCAGTGTTGTTCCAAAAGCTTTAGGTTTCCCATAGGTCCTGTGTCACCACTGCCAGCCTTCCACTGATGTCTTAGATGCAAAGGCAACCGGACCTACGTGAGATCAGCTGAACTGTTCCCTAGACTCTATCGATTGG
The DNA here is from genome assembly GCA_035590195.1 of Aviceda cuculoides. Lineage (NCBI taxonomy): Eukaryota > Metazoa > Chordata > Aves > Accipitriformes > Accipitridae > Aviceda > Aviceda cuculoides. The sequence goes on along the minus strand of JAVJGG010000073.1, from coordinate 42,036,436 downwards.
GCTGACTAGAAGTCTGCTTACTCTAATAGCAGCCTGGACGCCTGTGGCAGTATGAGCACGTCAGACTGAAGCAAACAAGGTACTTCTTAGATATCTTACCTTTCAAGACCTCTAAACAGGCTGTGCTGGTTTTGGCTGGGGTAGAGTTCATTTTCTTTGTAGTAGGTAGTATGGGGCTACGGTTTGGATTTGTGCTGGGACCAGTGTTGATAACCCAGGGCTGTTTTCATCACTGCTGAGCAGGGCTTATCCAGAGCCAAGGGCTTTTCTGCTTCTCCCCCCACCCCACCAGCGAGCGGGCTGGGGGTGCACGAGGATTTGGGGGACACACAGCCGGGACAGCTGACCCCAACTGACCCAAGGGAGATCCCAGAGCATAGGACGTCATGCCCAGTACATAAAGCTGGGGGAAGAAGAAGGAAGGGGGGACGTTGGGAGTGATGGTGTTTGTCTTCCCAAGTCCCCATTGGGTGTGCTGGAGCCCGGCTGTCCTGGAGATGGCTGAACTCCTGCCTGCCCGTGGGAAGTGAGGGATGAATTCCTTGGTTTGCTTTGCTTGGGTGTGTGGCTTTTGAGTTACTTATTGAAATGTCTTTATCTCAACCCACGAGTTTCCTTACTTTTACCCTTCCTAATTGTCTGCCCCATCCCACTGGGGGCAGGGAGCGAGCAAGTGGCTGTGTGGTGCTTGGCTGCCGGCTGAGGTTAAACCATGACAACAGTGCACCACAGTTTGTATCTTTAGAAAATCTTCTGGCTTTACTGGAGCCACTGTGTCTTTTGTACATAAAAAAGAGCATTGCTCCCATATACAACCTCTTTGTTGGGCTTTCTGCGTGGAATTTGTTTGCTTAAACACAGGCAGACAATGTCATCTGAAATGTCCCATCATAGCTATGTGATTGTGGCAAACACGATACAGGATCTACGGGATTTTCAATACATCTATGCTTTTCTGGATAGGTAGCTAAGGCCGGGCAAGACATGGGTACTGCGTCGGAAGAAGTGTTGCTCTTTCAAACTGTGGTTGTAGTTCTTGAGCTATGGAGCATCATGTTACAGGTGTTCATATGTCTCCCCAGCTTTTAACGATCACTGGGAGTTTAATCACTTCGGTCCACGGAAGGATGTAGCTTATCCTGATGCAGACATCTGAAACAAGTCAGACAAATCCCCTTCAAAAAAACCTTGTCTCTGTACTTCAACAGTAATGCAGCTCAGGGTTGACAAATTCAATTGTAGAAGCCTAGACCGTAGGTGTCTAGAGTTGGGTGACATAGATTTCACTGGGATTCGGGGTTTTGTTGTCTCCAACTGTGATTAAGTTAATAGAAAACACATGTGGGACCCAATTGTCTTGACCACAGACTGGACCCTTCTTCTTAGCAATGCTTTCATCTAGGAGTGCTTGGTCATGGCTAGTGATATCTCCTCCAGATGTGCCCTGTGCTCTGGTTTTGGCCATGTAGTAGGTCACTTAAAGCATTAAAATTGTGGACTGAATGGAAATCTTGATGCTGAAATGCTCCCAGACAGTGTGTTGTTGAAGGTTTAATTCAGAGAGACGGCACAGCCTGTGAACCAGGACCCTCAGTTCAAATCTGGTACGGTTCTTCACTCCAGCTATTTCAGCAAGCTGAGACTTCTTTTTATCCCTTCAATTTGGTTAGGTTTTAAGTTTATTTGTTCAATCCATAAAGCCGATAAGTGCAATGGTTATACAAACAATAACAAACTGAGCTGAAATTATTTGCTTGGACTGACTTCTGCTTTGAGTTGGGAAACAGGAAAAGAGTGACCCGTGGGCTCCTTCAAAGGATGGTCATCACCTTGAGATCCACTGCTACAAGCATGATACTTTGGTTTTGGTACATAAATTAAAAATTATAAATTATTTTAAAAACTTTATATATGTTACTGTAACCCTTTATATTCCATTAATTTCCAAAACCTATCAAGATTTCTCCATTTCTCTATTATTTAAAGAGAAGGAAAAATAGAGGCATGTAGCTAAAAAATCCATTATTTCCATTAAAAGGATTTAAAAAAATTCCTTTTCTTGCCTAGCCAGGGGTGGACTAATAATCACATTATGGAAGCAATATGAAGAATATTTATAGAGGCTAAGCCATAAACCCTTGACATACTATGTACTTATGATCCTCTTTCACATGTATCTCATAACAGTGATAATATTTGCATAGATATGCTATGGAGAACTTGGGACAGCTTTTATTTTCAGGCACATGAACTTTGCATGCACTGCAAGGGAGCTCCGTGTGGCAAAATACTTTGACTATGCCCGTGTGACTTCCAGGTCTGCTGCTCGACATTGTCACAAGGTGTGTCTGCTCCGGGCTTGATTTCTGGCTACTGGGCTGATTCACATGGCACGTCAGGGAGTGCCAGGACTCTGCTCTCCCACGCTGGCCAGGTGATCCCACCGGGCTGGGCTCCAGCATTGCAGAAAAGATTCAAGTCCTTCATATTTGCACAGAAGGTAGTTTAAGGAAAGCACTATCTGATCTGGAGTTCAAGAGGTAGCTGGGCTGTCATGCAGACTTAGCCAGCATTCAAATACTGGGTCTAATCAGCATGCTATTTATACCCTCAGGCAATTATTCATGAATGTGTCACATTGATAAGCCAGATCAACAGACAAAAAGATTGATTACAGTAGAGGCACCAGGGAAACCTCACACCAACATGATAAGAAGTGAATCCAAAGCAGAACCCAACCTCCAAATCTGGCCAGACTTTAGGGAACACAGCTTACTTCCTGAGAAGTGGGTGTATTTTTCCACAGTGAGCTGAATCAGCTCCTGGAGGATGATCCTGTTTTGATCTGAGCACGGTAGACCACGATATCACTTGACTGACAAACACCCACAAGTTGGGTCTCTCCAAAACTCCTCTGGGAGGTGGTAAGTAGATGGGGCCGTTATAGTGAAATGAAAACATGAGGGTAGAATGCTGCTCCAATTAATTAATTAACTAATTGGTTTATTAACTTGGGCATATCACCACAAGGTGTGATTAGCTTATTTCTTATACCACACCTGGCTGGTCTGCCAATGTTTTGAATATCTCTGTTCAGGGTAGAGGTGTGTTTTGTTGCCATTTCAAAACCACTACGATAGCTATCTTGTAGTTGTGAGCAGAGGAGGCCATCTGCAAAGTCAGCACTCTGATAGTATGTCAGTGACAATACACTCGAATAACCATCTGGCATGCTGCAATATCTTTAGTTGTAGATACATCCAAAGCCATGGGTCTGTAACTGTGCAGAACCATTTACTGTATAGGTATCTGGAAATTTATGAGGCACCATCAGTCATATTTAATTCACATCAATCTCCAGTGAAGTCACTGGAATCATAAGGGGGATGAATCTCACTCAGACGTGGTACAGAAATGGAATCAATTTCAAAAATATAGCCATTTTTTCATCAAAACCCCTATAAAATCAATCTTCCACTTCAGACTATAGCCCAAAGGCTTGAAACTCACAGAAATTACTTAAATGCAAAAAGAATGTTTAATTACATGCTCATTTGGGAGGAGAAATGTAAGACTGTCCCTAGATTCATTTTTCAGGCTAATTTAGTAGTATTAAACATTCTCTTTTGATGCTGGACTTTAAAAAATATCCAACATGGAAATTTGCCTTGTGAAGAAGGCTCCAGTTCAGTTATAGCTGTCTAAGTAAAATTTAAATGAGATGTTACTATACTGGATCAAATCATGTTCTGTCTGGTCACATAGGCTGCCTTTGATAGTGACAATCATGTGGCAGACCTTCCGAGTTACTTGAAACCTGATGCAAGATATACACTGAGCTGTATCATGGAGACAGTCAACTTTTCATGTCGTGAATATACACATCGAGTCACTCGATGGACGTGGTTTCAGGTCACACTATAAGGATAAAACCCGTAACAGTAGGCTACTATTGGGGAATGAGCCTTTTAATGTTACATTCCTTCCCATGTAGCAAATCACCACGGTCTCCTTAATCCACTGAGACCTCAAGTGCAAGGAACAGTTGGCTGATCTGCTGGTATCGGTGCCTGATGCATGGGATCCTCCAGTGGGAGCAGACCAGCATTGACATGACATGACATGTCATCGACATGGCAAACCCATGACATCCTGGGACAAGGTGAGTGGGTCAAACACACAACATTTAAAAAGTGTGTCTTATGATTACAGCATAAAATGGGACAGGTCTGGTTGGGTTGCAGGTAGAAGGAGTTATGAAGCAGCCAGCTCTGGGATAATTTAGCCACATGAGTAGTTTCTTCCTAATCCCTGTTTCTTTTTTTTTTTTCTCTCTGAAGCGGAGAATGTAAATCCTTTCCCCAAAACTCTCCAGTATTTTTCAATCATAGTATTTAACTCTGCATTTGCTTTTTAAAATCTTGGCTGGCTTCAGTTTCTTGCAGAAATTGGTTATGTTGGCTGCCTGTGTTGGAAAGTAGTACCTTGAATCAGCTTGTATTTCAGTGATTTTCATGGATTTAAAGGCCAGATGGGATCATTAGCTCATCCAACTTGATCTCTTACATAGTATGTGGGATGGGTTTCACCTCACCATTATTTGAACAGTGAAGTCAGATACAGACTACCTGCTCTAAAATGAGCTGGTTTCCCTCTGCTCCTTTTACAGTCAATGGAAAATGGAATTATGCCCTGCACAGGGTAATTCATTCTTCTCTACAATACATTTTCAGTCTAGAATATATAAATTACTGAGGCTGTGGACTTCTCACAGCGGGTTCACTAGTCTTAGGCTGAGCTCCTAGGAAGGTGAGCAGTTTGTGCCTGAAAGTGTCAAGAGATGGAGAATCCACTGCTTTCCTTTCTTGTGCTACTGATTTCTCATCCTTGCTATTGGAAACAGAACTCCAAAGGTATTATTGACTGCATTGACACTGGCTATAAAGGGAACATCGTGTAAGTATCTCAAAGGGGGATACATGCTTTCTAGTATAATGAATCCATCCCCATTCCCTGTTTCTGGCCGCCTCACCTCCCAAAATATTTAGACAGTGAGAGACCTTCAGAGGTAGGTGATGGCAATGGCTGTTGACAGGGAAAGATTTCCACAGGAGGCAGAGGGAAGGCAGGGAGCGAGGAGATGAATGTGAACAGATCTGATAGAAGAATACAAAATGTATATCGAGAAAATGTGCATTGAGAAAAATCAGGCACAGTCTGGTACTAAAACGAGAACACAGATCAAAATGAATGGCCGCTAATTTAAAGTTACTAAAAGGAAGCTTGTTTAATTACAGAGACAATAAATAACCCAAGGAGTTAATTGCCACCAGATAAATTTAAAGCCAGACACAAGGTTAAGAGGAAGAGCACATATCTAGGTGGCTTTTATGGATGACCATGTTCCACTGAAAATCAGTGGATAATAGGATGTATCTGCAGCAGTGTTAAATGGAATAACTAACTCATGCTTCAGAGTACAAACTAATAGCAATGAATTCTGTTGGTATGAACCAACGGAAAAGTAGCAGGATTTGTACTTTTAGTGGCAGCTGCTTCTGAAATATGTAGTATTGGTCAGTGCTTGAGACAGATCTGTCTGTGAAACTGATACTCTGTCATGTTATCTGAGCATATTACAGTGTGAATGAAGGGGTTTTTTATGACACTAAGATATTTTATGACATTAAGAAATAACTACATGAACAGAGAAAAGCCATTGAAAATGTAAGGAATACACTCACATGTCCTGATATAGATACAGATTAATTCAGATACCATGTCTAACTCTTTTCATTGACTATATAGACAAATGGAAACAGGAACTGTAAACTTTGAGTCATCTGTTTTGCTCTCTAGAACAAAAAGGCTATGGGATTTGTAATGAGGATGTTGAGTACCTGTAACAGATGGCCTGATTAGAGCCTTTAGGAATTTGTCTGAAATAATCCAAGTAGTTTGTAAAGGATGATGCATGTAATTCCTCGTTCCTAGCCCTAATCACTGGTCCAAGCTGCCTTTTTGGGTACGGAATACATGCAATACCCAGTCCAGCCTGATTACTCCTATGTGTATGCTTCAGTTAACCCTGATGTTGATACGTCGCCATCTATATCTGAGCAGCTGCCCTACTAACAGGCCCTGGATGTTACGGTGGACACCAGGCTGAATATAAACCAACGGTGTGCTCCAACTGAGATTAAGGCAAAGCCTATATCAGCATCGATGAAGGTCAGCGTGGCCTGCAGATCCAGTCAAGCTGTTGTCCTTCCCCTGTTGAGCACTGATGAGGTCACCCCTGAAACCCTGTAGAGAGTTCTGCTCTCCCCCACCCCTTCTAGCTCAAGAGGGATCTGAAGAAACTAAAAGGGATTGATAAAAGGGCTACCAAAATGGTCAGGGGCCCAGAGCATATGTCTTGTACAAACGTGCTGAGGGAGACAGCGTAACACCCAGGCTCCGTTCAGCAGGGCAGCTACCAGCCAGGCAATTCCCAGCCTGTACTGATCCATGAGATTTTCCCACACCCACCTTCAGAGATTTGTAATTCCTCATGTCGATGCACCCTCTTCTGAGGGCGGGGGAAAAAAAGGAAAGAGATTATGGCTATATTCCCAATCAGTTTGTATTGGTTGTATGGTTATATTGAGTTACATGAGTCATATTCAGTATCCTTAGAGTGTGGGATGATGATCTCTGCACAGGTTAAAGAAACATTTCTCAGGCCTAGGCTTGGCTAGCATAGAGAGGAAATAGATTAAATGACTTCTTGAGCTCCCTTCTATGCTTGTTTTGTATTATTCTGCATCCTGAGCACTTGGCTTGGCATTTTTGATTTAGCTTGGGTGTATAGGCAGCAATCCTCCAGCTGTCACAGCATGCACTATTGATTTATTAAGCTAAAGTAAATACAATTGAAACATGAAGATCCATTACCAGCAACCATTTCTGCCTGTGGACTCAATATGTTTTCAAAATGACACTCTACAACCTCATTAGAGTCTTGTTCACATTCGTGGATTCACCTGTCGAGTGGCAAGAAAAGAAACGATGAGTGCAGAAAATCGATCCTCAGCACTGATGTCTGATTCCTTGGGAATTCAGCATTTGCTTCATCATTCTGGGATGCCAGTTTGACACAGGTGAATTCAGTGACTGTAGTGAAGCTCTAAAGAAGAAGTGTTGATGGGTCAAACACCGAGGAAGGAGATTAAAAGATACAGGATTACTTCATTCCCCTTCTTAAAAGTTCAGCTGCTAGCTTTGGGTCACTCCTCATACACACTGACTCAGACAAAAACCCTCACCATATTCTGATTATTTGTAATAGTGTTCTGGTCTCTTATGATCCCTTGAATAATGTCGTAGGAATTTTCTAAAAGGTAGTCTCAAAGAGATTTTTTATTCCTTTTTAAGGAATGTATTTGCTTCTGGATACATGACTAATCCTCTCTGATGTTGTCTGCCTTAGATCTCTTTTAGCACTGCAACATGACAAAAAGGTAAATTAAATGTATCCATTTGGATGCTTTTAATTGGCAGCCAACGTCGACGGTTCCAATGAGAAACTTCAGACCAAATTTAACCAAAGTGAATTGCTAAAAAGTTTATGGAGAGAATTGGTATCTTTAGTTAAATGCCTCTTTCTGCTCTTTTCCTGGACAGTGGTTCTAAAAAAGTCAGTCAGTCATTTTTGTGTCTACAGCTGCTCTCACAGTGATGAATCTCTCTGTCTCTTCCCTGTTCTGTGCATTGTGATCTGCCTGTGATCTCCCTCAAATGTGCTTTAACACTCTCCCCAGGACTGAGGTTTTCATTGTTTTGGAGAAAAATATTTAAATGTGATTAAAGGTGTTAAAGCATAAAGCCATACAGGGGTTACGCTCCCAAACCATCAGGTGCACGTGGGAGCTGACTCCTCTGCATCAGTGAGCGCATAGATGTACACACTATCAAGATGTAAACAGACATTTTTATGCTCCTCAGAGTGAGAATGGAGGGTTGGTGAAACACCAGTGGTGCCACAGAGAAGATAAAATGTGGAAACAGTCAGCCTAAAGATGAGATTCATTCCACATAGCTCTAGACACCAATGTCTGACTAGGTTTCCCTGAGGACCCCTTAGGCTGTGGTTCAATTAATCCTGAAACACACCAGATGAGTCACAGTCTAGTAACATCACACCTTATCTGGCATGAAGCATTTCTCCTGATGACGGTTTCAGATAAGAAGTGAATGGGAGATGCAGTCTAAACAATTTATGAGTTACGGCCACAGTAAAAAACTCGAGTTGTTTCCCTTTGAATGACTTGTGAAGTTTTCAGCAGTGCCCACCGCCTCATTGTATGTTTTGGAAGGAGGAGAGTGCAGTGCTGTATTTACAGAGCGGGGTCCTCCGCATGGCAAATATAGTTGCAGGATAGATATGGGATAGGCTGGATGCAATAGCTGTGGGAGAGATGCAACAGGTGGAGGATGTGGCCTTGTTGGTTCCATGTGGCTTTCCAGAATGGCGTGAAAGGGCAAGCAGCAGCCCTTCCATCTCTCTTGACTACTCCCCACCCAGGGCCAGGTCTGTCCCTGCTCTCTTGGTGGCATTTACGGACTGCCCAGCAGAACAGTCTGGGTGCATATGCTTGAGGTGCTCAGGTATTGGAAAGGGCTTCAGCTCAGCTCCTGAACTTCACCCTGAAGTGATTTATGAGAGCTCAGCTCCTGAACTTCACCCTGAAGTGATTTATGAGATCTCATACACTCATTTCCACCAGCTCTGCTGTGAAGATAATGCCCAGGCAGAGGGACAGAGCAGGCAGGCTGGCCGGTAGCTGCTTGAACCTCAGGTTAGATCTTGGCTGAAGTGATAGCCCTCTCTCTTTTGCAAAGCCTTTTGTGCTCTCCAGAGGAAAGCCCCAGGTAGGAGTTAACGGTGGCGATGACCTGAGTGAGATGTTTTGCAGACACATATTAATACCAGTGGCGAGGGCTGGCTTGTTGCGAAATGCAGTTAGGGATGCTGTTTGAAGTCTGTGCCAGCTCCCCTCTGGGAAGAAAAAGGAGGACAATGCACGTCAGCGTGTGCCATCTTTACGGAGAAAGGACTCCAAATAGAGAAGTCCACAGGGTGGAAGGAGGCACTACCGACAGAAGAAATTCACATTCTCGACTAGTTGGAAGGGAAAGCAATCTGCTTAATAACCATTTGGAGGAACATATATAGCAACAAACAGAACTAGGATATCAGGAAGCTGTGGGAGAGAGCCGATTGCTTTTTATTAGCTCCAGTGTGTTCTCATCTTGAATGGAAATTCAACCCCCTCCAAAAAATCCAGGCAATGTAATTGCAGGGACACAGTATTTGTGTGCTTTAATAAGGGAGGCGGTCATGAAAAGGACTATCCTGGAGGAGGAAGTTCAGGGCTCAGCTGAAGATATTTAGCAGATGGGCAGGATTATTGTAATCCTTATCCAAAATAGCATATATTTTATTTAGCTATAACCAGAGGCCCAAGCAGAATGGCTGGCCTGAAAATGTAAATGGAAATAGCATTATGATTATGGAAGAGAGAAGAGGTGAGAAAAGCTTGGGAGCTGCTGGGTTAGAGATTTTGGATGACAGGAGAGATCCATTGTTTTAGTTCCTGAAAAAGCTAAAACCCCTGAGGCTAGTGCCTGCAGAAAGTGCCCTTATTGAGGACATATAACCTTAGATGAGATGCATCCCAAACAAAAGACTCCTTCTGTGTCTTTACGGGGAGCAGAGCTGTCGCGGGGCTGTAATGGGGCTCTTCTAGAAGTCAACTGGGTTGACTCATAAAATCTAAAGGTGCATGACTAGGCTAGCACTTCTAAAGGGCTTTTAGAAATATCATTCCCATTAAAATTAGTCACTTAAGTGCCCTTAACATGCTTGCCTTCTGCAATGAGATTCTTGGGGTTTAGGAAGTCAGAGAAGTCCCACTTACAGTCTACTGGGAACGTTACAGGATGTTGACTACATGAAACGAGAAGTCTCTTGTTTATGCTCTTAGTCCTCTCCTGTTCTGAGAGCTGTAGCTTTATGGCTGGAATGCTGCTTCAAGCTATACATTTTTTTTAATACCTTTGGCTTTGCATATGCTGAAATGTACTGACTTTGGACATGATCCAGTTTCCATACAGTTTTGCCTAACACTAGTAATAACCCCCACTAGACCTTAATGCCATTCAGTAGAAGGAAGGATGACTTCAAACTTAGAGGCAGAGGAACTTTTTTTTTTGCCCCCTGAAACCAGCTGGGTGAAAGAAATCATCCTCTAAGAAGCCATGGAAACTCTGAAAGGGCATGTGGACACCATGGATGAAGATACATAGTTTCTCCAGCTCACACTGTAGTGGTGTACTTCGTCCAGCAAGCTTAACTATGGTTATTAGCATAAAACATACATATGCTTCTTAATTATGAGAGTGATATTTTTGGATTACCATGCCCAGCTATGAAAAGTCTGCATTTGTTGCAAAGAAATCTGAGGAGAATGTCAGCTCTGGTGAACAGTAGAATGAAAATATGGAACATAAGCTGCATGAAAGCTTTGCTATTGTAACAGCTGCTTTTCCCATTAAGTTAAACTTGTTTAAAAAAGTTTGCAATCCCAAAACATACAGGGACTGGAGGAAACATAAAAACACAAATCCAGGATAATGGGAAAAAATGGTTTAGTACTCTGAGGGCAGAAAACCTGGAAAATAGAGAGGGAACCTTGGTTAATGGTTATCCTCTGTGTAAAGATCAGCAGGGTGAGGTTAAAAGGCTGAATGTTTTTCCCTACTTTTTAATGTCTGGAGTCGGAGATCTAGGTTTTTGGATTGTGCTCAAATCTGATATAAATAAATGATTTTGGAAAGTGAGCTGTGAAATCTCAGCCTATTCAAGCTAGCTTCTTCCAGCTGCACTGTTTCAAAAGTCTTACCCCTTGTTAGAATCAAGCCCATGGAGGAGGTCAAAATACTCTGCTAGGGTTTAGTCCAACCCACCTTTATGTTCTAGCGTTTTCCGTACAGTCTGAGTCTGACACCAGCTGTTAGGGCAAGCAGAAAAATACGAAAAGATGGGTAGGTTTAAGTTATTTTTAATCTCCTCAGCTGCTGAATCAGAATCTCATTTAGCATCTCAGTTCTGTGGATAATCTCTGTGTAATTAGAAGGTTTAGGTAAAATTCAGATATACACTTAACATTTTGGTTGTTACTATTATTCTGGAATTAGCACCGGCTACAAGCACACAATTATGCTAGGTGTTGTACAGAACTCATTATGGGAGATAATCCTGGCTTCCATCGTATGCAATAGAGCTGAAAAATTTCTTTTTGCACAAATCCTGTTTCACAGAGAATATTTTTTTTTTAATCTGTCCATTAAAGCACTGAGGGTGTTCATGCCCAGTTAACAATTAAAAAAAAAAAAAAAGCTGATACTTTGAATAGTCTTTCCTTAAAATGTTTCATTTCTAATTTTGAACATGATATCATTAGAAAAAAATATTCTCCATACATCTAAAACAAAAGGGCCATTTCAGATTAATGGTTGGTTGCCACAAAAATATTTTTCCCTTTTCTGTTTCATTAAGAAATAAAAGTTTTTGAGGCTGACACAAAATATATTTCTCCTCTTTTTTTTTTTTTTTTTTCACTGCAAAAACCTGAAAATTCAGTGACTCGGCTGCAAACAGCAGAGGTTGTATCAACAAGGTAAGTGACAGGAAACTTCTCAGTAGCGAGAGGGAGAAGACAGGACCCCGCTGGCTTCCAGCCTTGTGGTCCACCCACTAGCTTGGCCTGCCTCCACGAGACTTCTTGCACACCCTAGTAAATGTATCTGTGGCTTGACAGATATCTTTCAGTTAATAGAATTTTTTTTTTCTTTAGATAATATAACCATTGCTGCAAAAACTTTGCAGCTCGTCAAATATGTTGTGCCGTTTCCTGTAAATATGAAGCTTCTGATATCTTTCATTCCAGTTTCCAATCTGAGGGAGTTTATAATTGCAAACAGCCTCTGGTAGTTTTTTTTCTCCTGTCATTATTTATTTGGAATGACACAGCTCTGGGGTGGTGTTCTCAGAACCATGGATGGTCAGATAGCACACCCTCATTCAAGCAATATTAATAAGCTGGTTTAGCCCACACTTCAATCATATATATTTAACCTACCAACCATGTTCGTGTACTCACTTCCCACTCTGGTGCTGCTCTGTGCAGCAAACAAACATTAAAAATAGGTGCATTGAGAAGGTAAAACCTGTAAAAATGTCCTTATGGGATCAGTCCCCAAATCCATTTCTCTCAGTATCCTCCCTTCAGTACGTCCAAAGCAATCACCCAGGCATGGATGTAGGAATATGAGAAGTTTCCTTGGTATCTTCTCTCAGCCCCCCCCAATATGTGACTTGGATATGAGATGGAGGTTTGGAGAATGTCCCGAGATGAGGTGGTGTGTTTGTGTGTTTTATGGGTTTTCCTTTTCTATGTATCTCCAACTGTTTTTTGAACTCGTGCAACTTTTAGCTGCAGCCTGCTTCAGAGAGTTTCACAGTGTAATGTCTTTTTTTGGCATCTTCTTTTGTTCCTTTCAAAATGGCCACTTGCTAGTTTGTTTTGATGAGGAATAATTATTCCACAAGAAAAGCAGGGAACATTTGCTGCCTTTTCATCTTCTCTGCCACTGCTCACATCATTCTTGATTTTCTAGGTGTCCATCATACCCTCTTCAGCCATCCCACTGCCAGGTTATCTACCAACCTTTTCAGTTGCTCCTCATTCAGATGCCACCCATCAGTGATGGATCATCCCTTTAGTGATGGATCTTCCCAGTATCTTTACCAGAGTTACTCTAAGGTGACCAGGACGTCACACAATTTTCAAGATGCAAGCACATTACCCATCGTGTCATAGCAATGCCTTCCATTTTATCCTTTATTTCTTTCCTCAGAATTCCTAAAATTCCATTTGCTTTTTTGACTGCTACTTGCTGCTGAAGTGCCATTTCCATAAGAGAATTACTACCTCAAGACCTCATTTTTCAGAGATAATAGCTGTATCAGAGCCTGCCATCATGCAAGAAAGACCTCTCAGTCTCCAAACCGCACTCTGACCCTTCCTGCTGAGAACTCGAAAGAAGTGAAAACCACTACAGCTTCCATCATGCCTCTTTAACTGGGTACGTAGGAGGCTGAGAGAGACAAACAACCCTTCGTATGTGACAGAGATGGGGAGCAACGTTACCTCATTTTTTGAGTTAGAGATTGTCTTTACATCCACCAGTACCATTCAGATAGGGTGGAATTTCAAAGCCATCCTTGTAATCTCCGGCTATGATTAACGCTGTGAGTGCAGGTCCCAGGAGCCCCCGGACTTATATCAGGACCCGCTATGCTGCGTGCTGTGCAGATACAGAGCAAAGAGACCGGTTCCCAGTAAGGGCTTTTACAACATAAATCACAGTTTCTGCGACTCTCTGTGTCGGATATTAAGTGGGGTGTGTGGGGAGGGTGGGCACGCATGGTACAACCCTGCTAAGTGCACAGGGTGGATGAGAATATTTCTTTGGAGGTGGAGGAGGCTTGTTTAAGAGACCAAAGTTGCTGCAATGGTAAATATTATTGCTGCATGGAATTGTTTCTCCCTTATGACTTTACTGTACATTCGTCCCAGTACTGGGTAAAGTGAGGTGGGAAGAAGGCTGCCATGGGTTTTTAAAGGAAAAAGCATCATTTAAACTAACAGCAAAGTAAACAGACCTTCAGTATAAAAAACATACATCTCACCCACTCACCTTAAAAAATATAGCCCTATTATTCAGTGGAGTCAGCAATAGTTAAATTTTCTTATGTGTAATCTACTGCTGGTTGAAGAACACAACGTTCTTCAATTCAAAATGTGTTCTCATTAAAAAGAAGATATATTTTGATAAAACCCTTTAAATTGTCCTTAGATTTTTATTTGTTATAAGTAAGCTTCATTCATCTTGTACACACTGGAAGAACATGAAGCTAAGAAAGAAAAACTCCAATTTCCTGGGATTTCAAAACTTGCACTGACTAATGAAAAGAAGTAAAGGCAGAATTCAGTGAAAATCTCCTTTCTTCCTTCTTTAATTCAGTTTACATCACAGATGTTACATGAGGCCTCTCTGTTGCCTGCCGATGCCTCAGATTTAGCATGAGGGACATTGACAGCGGTGCTGTTGCGGAGATGCGACAGGCCATATGGGCACGGTGCCAGAGTTTTTACCAAGTTCCTGGGATGTATGAGAACTTGGAAAAGCCCCAGTTTCTGGTTAGTTCAGCTGCATTTGCAAAACCAGCTGGAGCACTAGCACAGACAGAATGGGTGAAACGATGAAGTCCAGCAGTAAACGCTGAGATTTTAAATCCAGGAGTCCCAAGTTTAATCCTAAATCTGGAAGGTCAATGTTTTGCATTTCATAAACTAAACACTTCTATCCTAATTGCAAAACCAAACCAAAACTGGCGTACGCTAAAATACATGCAAGCCTCAGACTTGTGCAATGCAGTTATTAAATTTCGGTCCACGCAATCAGCATTGTTTATATCACTAAATCACATAAACAATACCCTAATAATAAACAGCAAGCCAAACACAAAACATGGGCTTATTGGCAAGAGGCTGGAATGCAGGCGGTGCCTTTGTTGAACACACGGGCTACTGAACGACTCCGTGCTGGGAAAAAACAATCCCGTTGTGAAATAGAATTGAGACTGCATTACCAAAATGAACATCATACACCCTGTGCTGTATAGACCTATTCAATAGTAATGTTATAGGGAGGATTATTTTTCTCCTGTGTAACACTGATATAATGCTCTGCTGAGCTGATGGTCAGTTAGTATCCTTAAATCATCACAGAAGTCAATGGACAAATGCTGATTACACCCAGTCATGGGTCTGGCCTCAGTACTTTTCATTACAGGTCCATTTGTTTTAATTAAACAGATGAATAGTCTACTGATCTGGTAAGTATTAGGCATTTGCCCTCAGAGGACAGACTTCAAAGCCTCCAGAACATCTGTATTGGGTTTGCATGGCAAGGTTTTGGTAGCAGGGGGGCTACAGGGGTGGCTTCTGTGAGAAGCTGCCAGAAGCT
>JAVJGG010000073.1:41984907-42011702 GCA_035590195.1 Aviceda cuculoides | reverse complement strand
ATTAATAGCATGCTAAACTTTGAAATCTTAGCTAAGTGATATAAAAGATTGATTGTGAGTATATAATCCTTTAGGCATAAACTGTTGACCAAGCCAGGGACTAGGAGTGGATCCAGCTGCACCCAGACTCCCCTCTGAGAAGGGGTTCAGAAAGCAAGAGGGTCCTTTCTGAACCTCCTGACTCAACGGGAGGCTCTCCCTGACAATTTGTCTGACCCTGTCCTCTATGCAGTAAATATCAAGTGTACCTTGCCATTGAATCCTGTTAAACCACTGTCGCACTTACTATCACACTTTGTTAAACCACTGTTTTATATCAATAAACATACTGCTACTTCGCTGATGAGTGAAGTGCATCACTCCATCCATGACATGCTCTAGCTAGTGTTAGGGCTCCAGTGGTCTATCAAAATGTGTGTTTGTCTCTTAATTAATCAAACCAGTCCAGTTGAGGGCATGCGAGGCACTGCAGGTGTCTAGAAAGCTTTCAGGGGAAAAGGGATGGTACTGTGGGAGTTTAAGTGTCTTCAGGTTTAGACAACTCCTGAGTTATATTGGATGTCAGTATTGGCACCTGTTTAGCTTCCCATTTCAAGTGCAAATTGGTTCATGCAGAAGGGCTGGGTACCTCTTTATGCCAATAGCAGTTATGAAAGAAAGGAGACCATGAGGGAAGTATTTGGTACCATTTTACTTCTTTTACCTGTTGTTTGGTTTGGGGCTTTTTATGTAACAGTGAGAGCTTGCCATTGCATTGCCTGTCTATTATCTTCCTTCCAAGACGTGGAGACCTTACTTCATATTTTGCACGAGATGCTGACGCACAGGTTCAAATATTATTGTCTTGTTTCTTGCTGAGTGCTTTAAGGGTTTTCACAATGCTCTGACTTTACACAATGGCATATATAAAACTTCCAGCTGCTAACACAAAGCATTTAAATGTCCCTTCAGGCCACATGTGAACCTTTAGAGCTCAGGTCAGCTGTGGTATTAGTTGCTAATAACAGCACATTTGTCTGCTTGCATAGTGCAACTGTGACATTAATTACCAGTGAGGTCACGGGTCAGGCTCAGAACCAAGATGCAAACCTAAAGCAATTGATCCCCTTTTTTGATAAAGCTCAAAGTCTTCTCCTTACTGACTCAGTTAACATTAAATTCAACTGTTCACCTTTTTAGCTGGACCTCTTTTTCCTCTGCATAATAAAGGGTAGTAAAATATAGCCCAATATTGTAGGAACAGAACAAAACATACTTTAGAGTTTACAGGTGGGAAGACAAATAAGAAGAAGGATTAAAAAATAAGTTAAAAAAACCCACAAACACCAAAGTCCTGCAACCAAAAAGCTCTCAAATATAGCCAAACGCTGCCACCCATCTATCCAAGAGTCAGGAACTCCAAGCTCTTTGCACAGTCAGTCATTTTTCACTGTGGATGTGCTCAAAAGGGGCAACTGCAGCTCGAAGAGACGATGGGCACATACCACTGTTGGGTAAGGATCTCTGTACATCAGCGAGTGTGTGAGAAAGGGAGCTTGTTTGCTGGAATATATTTCCCCAAATTACCACATTTCCAAAAATCTCTGTCAATAAAATGGCCTTTCACATGTCCAGATGCAAACATACAGAACTGCCTGATCCTCTCACTGCATCTTTCATCCCATTTTTTCCCAGCAACCTGGGAGTATCTGGGAGGAGGTGGGAAAAGAAGAGAAAATTTACAAACAGCTAAATAGATGTTGTACTTTACCACATTACCTTTGGAGTACATACATGTGTGTATAAATATAACTATATAAGTATATGCATTTATATATGTATGTATGTATTTATATATATATATTTAATGCTTTGTTGTCTTTATAAGAACTACTTTGGCTCTGCAAAGATACTGCCTACCTCACTCAGATCACTGCCTCTAAAAGTCAACGCCAAATCCAGTGCTGAAGAGTAACATTGAACAGCAGAACAGATGACCCATAGCCTGGTCCACTTTCTTCTGAAGAGGATGGGAGCAATGTAGTGGGCTTTGACTTGAACCTCTGATGGCCTAAGTTTATTATTTGTGCTACACGGCTGGCTAGAACATAGCTTGTTTTTGTGTGTGCCAGCAAAATTATTGCAGGCACAAGCCTGTAATTTTTAAAAAAAATTTTTTACAGATTTTTATGCAAATAAGTCACTGTAGCAGCCACTTTGACAGCAGCATTAATAAAGACCCACTGAAGATGAAGGCTTACTGTCTTATTCAATACTAAGTCTTTAAGCTGCTGAAAGACTGCTTATATGTTGCTGGAATGCATTTTCATTTCCTAATGGTGTCATTTTCTGCTATACAGCCTGCAGTATATATTAGGGTGTCCGGTTTAAACAGGACCATTTCACCTCTGCCGTAGGTTCCATTTAGTATTTTGTTTTTTCTTCTCTTCCTGCTTCACAAATACATCTTCAAGAGGCTCAGAGACTCAGCTGGGTTATTACTGCTAAGAGGAGTGCCCTTATTGCTATTTTATAGGTAACAACATGACGGGTGTCAAAGGAGAAACAGTTTCTTCAGCGTCACATAGCGCGTCATGGTTTTTTTTTTTAAATTCTCACTCTCCATCGGCAATGTTTCTAAATTGCATCAGCACGTGTTTTGCAAAGAGCTGAAGCCACGCGAGTGAGGAAGCTTTGAATGCCGGAGCCTTTACAGAGACGAGAAACCCCTCGCAAGTTTACAGCTGCTTTTACTATCAGGTGCAGCCGTAAACTGTGGTAATGGCGTTGGAGGAGCTTTTGGATCTGGAGTGCTGACAATACTCAGGAGGAAGAATACAAAGGTGGTTCTAAAATACTTCATACCTGCAGTTACAGAAAAGTGTAAGAGCTGGAAAAGTAAATACTCATACAGACTTTTTCCATAGCAGGAAGCAAACAGTCATTCTGAGCTCAATCCCTGCTCTTAATACATAACCCACAAACATTTCTGGTGCCACTAAGAGTTGCAATAAAATGATATTCTTTCTTAATAGCCAGGCATAGAAATTCAGTTAGAGAAAACAAACAAACAAACAAACCCCAAACAAACAAAAGACCCCCAAACAAACAAACAAACAAAAACCCCAGGTACAAAAAATTGCTAAGACAATAAACAGTTACACTTATGTGGCTAAAGTCCCAAATATGGAAGGTGTTATATGCATTAGGTGCTTCACTGTTGAGTGGTAGATATACATGTTTTTATGACCAAGAGAGTTGTTTGTTTTTTGTTGGTTTTTTTTTTTTGTTTTTTTTTTTCCTTAAGCTTCTGTATAATAAAGTCCAGGAAATTTTACGTGGTGATTCTTGAAGAAAGACCAAACCTACATGCTCACCAAACAGTTCAGCAATGCTGACTGCCTCATTTCTCTTACTTTTTTCCTCTATTTCAGGAGCTCCCAGCTTGAAGCAAAGCAAGAAAAGGCAGGGACTAAGTACAGTCTTGTTTATTCTTACTGCAGGGTACACTTCATGTCAAATCCCATTATCCCCATCCTGTCACACAAGACTCGCTCTGCTTTTATTTCATAGTGCTGTTACTGGCCAGCTATTATATAGATTGTTTTCCCATGTAAGACTGTCAGCAAGTCTGGTAAATCTACAAAAATGGTCTGAACTCCATTTTGAAATTGCAGTTGTAAAAGGCTAGGCTAGGATTCGGTTGCCTAAACAGTCATCTAATGCCACGGGAGATGCTATGGGATAACCCCCAGACCCCAGCTGCCAAACCAGATGAGCACTGGTCTTCTGTGGGTTCCACATCACATCTGTGAGCCAGTTTCAGGAGTCTCAGGTGTGCTGTGACCAGAGAAGGCACTAACCAGCTGTGTTTAACCGATTGAATCCTGTCCTTTTGCAGGGTGGATTTGAGCTAGTCAATTAAGACATGTAAATTTAGGTATCTATGCAGAATTCTTGCAGGATGGGAAGAAAAACAAAAGGAAGATGAGAAGACTTGTGGATCAAGATAACGACGGTTTAATAGGGAAAGCAAAAGCTGCACACACAAGTAGAGCAAAAAGAGGAAATTTTTCACTACTTCCCATCGGCAGGCAGATTCCAGCCTCTTGCTGGAGAGCAGGGCCTCTGCATGTGCAATGGTTACTTGAGACAGTAAGTGCCATAACCACCACCATCCCTCTTCCTTCTCCTTTCCCCCAGCTTTCATTGGTGAGCACAACGTCATATCATGTGTGAATGAAAGAAAAGGATGGAAAAGGAGCAGTGGAAAATGCAGAAATTAGAAAAACAATGCAAATATACAGTGGAGATAGGCCATTATGTTCAGAGGCATTAACCTAAATTTGTTAAAATCATACTGGCAACTTCTGATTTAACCTGAGTGACAGTAATTATGCTATAGAACCAGTACCTGCTTAGAGGACCTGGAGGTCAGAGCTGCCATTCTATGCCTTTCACAAAGTGTTTGACCCGTTACTCAAGGGGGTTGCACCAAATTACATCCAGAGGTCCCTTCCAGCGTAAATTATTCTATGATTCAATTTACCCTCCAAGGCAAGCCAGTCTGTATTTAAAACAGAAACTCATACCTTGACAAGAGATGGCTTCCAGGCAAGTTATATCTTCAGCTAACACTGATGAAGACGATTCCTGGAAACCAGGCAATGTAGCTGGATTTTCCACCCAAGATTCCCATTCTGTTGACCTCCATTAAGCTTCATCTGGACAACCACGTTCTGCAAACAGTAATCTGTCAGCACTTGTTCTGTTGAGGGACATTGAGCCTGAAGTGCTTGATGAGCTGAAGAAGGAGTCGCCAGTGAACCTGGCTGGGGATATCACATGTGCCAGGGATGGGAGGCTCTTTGAGCAGTTACCAGCTGGCAACAGCAAAATGTGTCTCTCTCCTAGTTCCTTCCAGTTCAGTCTTAGCTCTTGGTTCCTACTAACCGTCATTCCATATGTCCCATCCTAAACTTGTGCATATTTATGTCCATATTCTAACCATTTCATCTTCCTTTCCTTGATGAAGGTCTAGCTCTCCCCTTTGCATGCCTTGACCACAGTGCCCTGCCCCTTGCTCATGAGTCTATTCTGCTGGTGATCGTTGCACGTGGCTGCTCACAAACTCACAACTTCCTCATTTGTCTGACACACTAGCTAGGTTAAAACATACCAGCAGTTTTGTTCGTTTGCCTTGCTCTTTTTTTCCTTTTTTTTTCTCTCCTGAAGTTTTACAGAATGCATGTGACTGACTACATCAATGGCAACAATTTAAATATGGTATAGGAGAAACTCATTAATTTCTGTGGGAAATGTATTCTTTTCACCATTAGTTTTACTAAACACTTTAGAAAATGTTATCTGCAAAGTCTTTTCAGTATATGGTTGAGATTCAATGAATTACAATAACTTATCTTCAAATGAAAATCTTGCAAACATAAGATCCAGCTCACTAACATTCGACACAAACCCCCCTATTACAGTGGAAAACTGGCTTCCCAGCTAGTTAAAATTCTGTTTCTGTTTTTGAAGGGTTGAAGGGTAATTAGTATGGGGTGGGAGAAGCTGTATTCAGGCATAGTATGCATTCTGAAACCATCCCCAAATATCATGTAGATGCCTGTTTCTGTTAGTTTCATTACTTATTGAAAGCCTTGCAAAGTTGTCTTTTAAAATGATATGGAGAAGCAGCAGCCTGAAGTATCTGTTGTGATTAACTCAGGATATTTCTACAGTTTCAAATCATCTATCCCCAAACCCTTGGGTCAGATCCAGAAAGATTTTTCTTTTTCCTTTCATTAGAGTAAAGATGCTAAATTTAAAATGAACTAAAACCTTATATAAGCAAAAACTAAAGGAAAAAAATTATTATTTTATTTTCATCTTTCAAATAACAGTAAGTTAAGTGTTTAAGAAGCATCTGGACAGTGCCCTTAATAACACGCTTTAACTTTTAGTCAGCCTTGAACTGGTCAGGCAGTTGGACTAGATGATTCTTGTAGGTCTCTTCCAACTGAAATAGTCTATTTCTATTCTATTCTATTCTATTCTATTCTATTCTATTCTATTCTATTCTATTCTATTCTATTCTATTCTTTATATTTTATTCCTGCCTGGTTAGCACTGACCTCTAGCAGTGTAACCTGTAAAATAAAGGCAACTGTTTGCTGATCTAATGTATGTGTGTGTGTGTGTGTGTGTGCAGTGTGTAGTATGAAAGGTGGTATAAGGGGTAAAAATTCAAGTCCATAGAAAGTCCTGGCATAAAGTCAGGTCTTGGTCACTAATATGATGCCATGCAATCTTTTCTCTATCCTAAAAGTAGGCAGAAGGTGCCAACCACTGTTTATCAATTCAGCTAGCCCTCTGCTTTCCAGAAAGTGCTACTCTAGCCTAATATCAATCATTTCTTGAAAAAGCAGAGGAAAGTTTATACTAGGGTATGGAAAAGTCCCCTGTGATGTCAGTACTGATGGTTAAAGGAAGAATAACCAATAAAACATTTTTAGCTAGTTGGGTAAATCATTAAAAAGTCTGGACAGAGAAAGCAGTGAACATATGAGACACAACTTCAATGGAGTTATGCCATTCACAGCATTTTCCTCCCACTTTCTATTTTGTTCCGAACAATTGGATGACGAATGTGTTCAAAACAGATATTTTTCATGCTTTTTTGCTCATGTCTCAATATAAGGTGTGGAGTCATTGTAATGGGACAAAACTCTCATGGGAATTCCCCAGAGTGGAGAACAAAAGAGAAAAGTTGGAGCTGTGTACACAAGGGTAATGCCTTTCCAAAGACGATGAAATGGGCCATTCTGATGTACGAGTAATGGACTCAGACTTCTATACACCCTGAAACACAAGGAAGTTCAAGCTTTCAGAGAATGAAATATTCCAGCAAATGTGTAATGTCCCCAGGTGTGTTACAGGAGAGATGTGGAATTGTAAAAGGAACTGATCAAGTTGATGGGAATAAGGCTGATTGCTGTCTAGCCTCGACTGAGTGCCGCTGGGGTCCATCCAACCACCTTTACGCTTGCTAGTTGTTCTGCAGGAAGATTAAGCATTTTTCTGGGCAGAGTGAGATTAAAGAGAAGAGAAGGAAATGGTGGAGACCTGTTCAAATAATGATTCCAGTCTCCTGTTATCACACACAACCACAGACCTTTCATAAGCTGATCAAGCTCCATCCTGAAAGTAGTTTCACTTTCCCCATAAACTTTACAACTTCTATCAGTGTGCTGTCCTTGGACTTCACCACTTCCAGGTGCTTAAGATCCATTTGACCTTGACTGAAAAACAGACAAAAAGTAGAAAAAACAGTAAAGTTCATTCTTGTTGGAAGAACGGAGGACCTGAAGCAGCAACCTAAATGCTTGTTGTAGTTGTTACTCACAATTTGGAGTAGTGTCTGTCCTTTACTTCAAGAGATTCAGAGGCATGCATTGAAATCTGTCTTATATCCTAAAGATTTAAATGTGTGGGAGTTGTTTGTCTCCTTTTGTAAGAAAGCACTGCTTATATGTCACAGCTTTCTCTTTCTGTTGTGCTCATTTTTCTAATGAAGAGGGAAACGATGGAACAGACTGCATATTTTAGCTTAGACTTTTCCATGCAGAGTACATTAATTCAAGTGTGCTGTAATGCAAAACCCCATTCAAATCACAGCACTTCCTCATTTTAACTTGCTGACGTATCCTGTAGGTCGTGGTGCTTAATTTTGATTCTTAGGACTGTGAACATTTAAAATAAAATGTTTCACAATAGCACCTCAGCCTTTGCATTGTAATATGAACATTGTGAGTACATGAAAGATCATGTTCATGCCTTTCATACTGTAGCGCACACGGCATATTGAAACTGAAGGCCAAAGCTATTTGTTGAGCACTAAGCATACAAGTCAACGACTAGAAAAAGGAATGTAATAACCTTCACCCCCTTTCAGTATAAAACCATGCAGCTAAAACTCAGAAGTATGCAAAGGAACTAAGTTCGATGGGTTATAGTTCAGTCTTTACGAAAATATTATTTCTAAAGCAAAGGAGGCTTTCAGACTTCTCTGCCTAATTTGTGGAAGGCATCACAGCATCAGAAAGTAGGTAGCCTGCAAAGAAGAGACACAGGACCAATATCACCGTACCCGTTTGTGTCTATTTGCAAGGTCAAGCAGCAATATTTGAACTAGTCCCACTGACCCAAAGGCAGCACTAAGCATTCTGGCATCCTTCGAGCCAGTATTCAATGCCCTGTAGAATGTGTCCCTTAAGCCTTAGCCTGCTTTCTATGCAATAAAAAAAAATCCCAACAGTTCTCCCTTGTAATTTTGAGGAATGCAATGCACACAGGGCTCTGCCAGTTTAAATGTGGCCTAATTTTCTATTTGAATATATGTGGATATACATGAAAACGTTTCTAGTTGCCCTCAGTACATTATATCTTCATCTTCTTCTCCACTTTCTAAGTGCTGTGGACTGTGCTGTTTTTTCAGAATCCACTTCTCTCTCACACTGAATAAAATCCAGTGAATACAAAATTAAGTTACAAAAGGCTGGCTGGAGTCTTCCCTAAGCATTTGTGAAGAGTTTTCTGCCTGTTGGATCTCATTTATGGCTGAGGCTTCAGCTCACAGAGCTGAAGCTATTTAGCATAGCTGAGCTTTGCTGTTGACTTTTATTTCCTTGGTGATTTTGGTCAGGATGCCAGGAGAAAAACGAAAGAGGCAAAATGATCTCAGAGTTATAAGAATCAAATCTGAGGTCATGTTTGCACCTATGTGCATAGTACCCCTTCAGCTGAAATCAAGGATGCAATATTTAACTCCAGTTTGCAGAAATATAGCAAAGAGCTAATAGCTTTGGAGTTGAATGATCTGAATGCTTGTTCCCACCTCTGCAACTTTCTTCCCAGCTGGCATCTGGAACATCGCTATGCCGCAATGCTTGGAATTGTCATTGGGCATCTAGATCCGTACACGGGCACCTAGATCACAAATGTCTGGGAGCATCAAGTTCCCAGCAGATCTTGAACGCAGCACGCTGTGGTTTGGTTAGCTAAAATGATGTACCCAAGCTTGTGGTGAAAGCAATTCACAAAGAGCTGTCATGGACTATGGATTGCAAAGAAAGAGGAAAGAAAAATAAAATGTTTCCTGATGTTCAGTTTCAGGAAGCTGTGTTTCAGTTTGTGCCCATCATGTCTGGTTCTGTCACTGGGTGCCACTGAAATGAGCCTGGCTTTGTTCACTTCGCACCCTCCCTTCAGGTTTTTATGCACATTGATAAGATTCTCTCTGAGCCTTCTTTCTCTAGGGAGTCCCAGCTCCCTCAGCCTTTCCTCCTAGGAGAGATGCTCCAGTCCCTGAATCCCCTTCATGACCCTGCACTGGACTCTCTCCAGTACGTCCGTGTTTCTCACGTACTGAGGAGCCCAGAACTGGACCCATTGCTCCAGGTGTGGCTTCACCAACCAGGGCTGAATAAAAGGGAAGGATCCCCTCCCTCGACCTGCTGGCAATCCTTTGCCTAATGCAGCCCAGGATACCATTCTCCTTCTTTGCAGCAAGGGCACGTTGTTGGCTTATGTTCAACCTGGTGTCCACCAGGACCTCCAAGGCCTTTTCTGCAAAGTTGTTTTTCAGTTGGGTAGCCCCGTTTTGTTACCTGCTTTTTGTTTCTGTTTTGTTTTCTTTTTCTTTTCTTTTTTGTTACCTTCTTATTGTATTCTTGCTTGGCTTAGCTGAAAGCAAGTCATCAACCCCCACTATGCAAAAAGAAATTTTAAATCCAGGCATAATGGGGGAATATTGGGGGTTGGACTAGAAAACCTTTAAATGTCCCTTCCAGCCTATACCATTCTATTATTCTATGATATCCACAAGGCAACATTTTTCCCAAGAACTCCATCTGACCACAAATGTTATCCTGAATGTTAGAATAAAAATCAGCTAAATCTGCTGTTCTGTCGAGCTTCATTTCTCTGTATAGCTGCTGATTATTTGGACTTAGCTAAGGTCGGTAAATATTAGAATGTGGGCAAACATAGCCAAGGGAGACATGTATTGCTCTATTGCCTTTCCTGCTGCTCTGTGGCATTTGGAGTAAAACTGAACACAGCCCAGGAATAAACTGCTTTTCAGGGTCAGCAGCAATGTTGTCTGTATAACTCAGATGTGATCCCTTGAATAATATCTGAACCAGCTTAGAAATTTGAATATGGAAAGCCTGGGCAACCTGTGGCCATATTTCCACAGCAGATCCCTGGGCTGAGGACAGAATGATCTCCATGCACTGATGACCTCTTCCTGCAGGACCACACTTGCTCCTGGGACCACACCAGGCATCTCCAACCAGAAGAGGATTTCTGTCAAGTGGAGATACACCAACTTCCTGATACAGTGCCCTGAAAAAGGGATGGAGAACAACTGAGTTCAAAGAAAGCATGTCTGTAAAGCAAGGACTGTCTTTTTTCATTATACAATTGGTCTCCTGTCTACTATATACGTCTCCTCTCTGTCTACCCGTTTCATGAGCAACTTTGACTTTATTCTTTCCTCTGTGCTGCAGACAGAGCTTCTGTCTGTCCAGAAAGAACTACAGATCAGGCTTTTCTGGATGCATTTGTTAGTACTGGTTACTCTGTCCTGAAAAGGATTTGCAGAACATAAATGAATCACAGAAGGATACAAGAAATGCTCAAAGGTTGGTGGGAGGGAGAGTGGGAGAATGTAACCAGAAAAGCAAAATTCTGGGATAAGACTGGTAGCTTCACAAAGAGAAAGAGAAGGATGGTTAAGCAGTAAAAATACAGCACAGGATAGAGAACACAACTAATAGTGTTTTCTTTTTCGTAAAGCCAGGTACAGAAGGGGACAGAACAAAATTAAAGAAAGGGCATTCTTTTCATTCAACACATTATTAGACTGTTGATCTCACCACCTACATTGTACTGGTAGATTAAATAGCTCCATAAAACCTTTGGTTGGTAGCACTGGAGCACAATCTTCTGCACTGTTAAATTTTGGTCGAGTTAGCCCTCTCTAGCATAGCTGAGGAGCTAGCACAGGTCAGGGACTATTTCAATAAGCATTTCATAGGTGGTCACATTATTTTGGTGGCTGAGAGAGTTCAGGAATACACATGGGTGATTCTGCAGCAGCTGGACTCAGAACCCTGGGACATTCTTGAGCATATTCAACATCCATAGATATAGTTATGGTGGCAGGGAGTTTTCAAGATTAAGTATATAACAAGTTTCCTGAAAGGACTGAACAGTTATGTGGTGTCAAGAATGAAAGCAAAATGACATTAATGACAGAAGTCTCCTGCTTTAGAGTTTACTACTGTTCATAATGATCAGACGCGAGGAAGAAATCTCACGTTGGAATAAATTGCAGACACAGGGTAACATTTCTTAATATCTTTGCTTAGCATATGGCTAAGGTTTCTTTCTTAGATATTCTTAGATATTTGATACTGTCTGGCAAATGGTATGACCTTGTACACCTCCATGAAGAATTAAAATGCTGAGATGAGAAAGAAGAATACGGTTAAGAATGAATAAAAAAGGTAAAACCGGCCAAGCCCTTTTAGCACAACTGATTTGATTTTACTTTACATTGGCATAGGTTTTCCTTGAAGAAGGAGGAGATGGGAACATTCACTAGTAATATATCTCTCTGGAAGAGCCATCCATTATGCTTTGAATGAAAACTGGCTTAATGCTAACAAGATTCGAGGCCTTTATTTATTCCAAACACATAGACACATGGATCAGACTTGAAGGCCTGTGATGGTTTTATTTGTAGATGATTTTTCCTAATGCTAGTTATCTTTGACAGCATTTGCTTTGATTGAGTTTATTCCTCTTGATGTGATTACACATACGATACGTGCATCGGGCAAAAGGGCACCGCTAATGCCATTGCCGTTAAATCTTGTCGCCCTTGCATCATGCAAAATCCCTGTTCCAGCTCCGAGCCATATAAATCTATTGGGTTTAATCAATCAGGACCACAATTAATGCGGTCACTAAACAGTCACATCAGTGGCTTCGCTGTATTAGTCAGTGAAAAATAACACAAACAGGCTGCCACCAAGCATGACCTAGGCAGCCCTGCAACTCAAAGTCTGCAATGAGCTTCTGGGCAACATTCTTCTCTGTTACACTCCAAAATCTCGAACAACTTTATTGGTCTCTATCGATTCACTTCAGGTCAGCACCTGTGCAGCGGAGACCTTGGATCCACGCGAGGACTTTGCTCCACACGAGACAGCAGATTAGAAAGCACTTCTTGCTTTTCTATTCCACGCATAGTGCATAAAAGCCTTTCTAAAGAAAACCACCACCAAATTTAGTTTTCTTTTAACACTGCACTACAGACTTCTGTGGTTCAGCTGCTGGTTTTCAAGGGATGTAGCTGTCTGAATGAGCATCCATGCAGACCCTGGAGGCAGGGACCACTTTGCCATGCTCTCCCAACCCCGCTGTGACTCACAAACCTGAAAACAGAGTTTGGCTCCAGGTCTCGAAGCTAAGCCTGTTGAATTGGTCTCTGAGACACTTATTGGTTTCTTTAACTTCAAGGAATCATATTAGCAGGAAGACTCAGAGTTAAGTCATAGACAGAGGCTTAGAGCTCACGTGTGTGTCAGGTTTTGAGCTCAGCAAGATAAATGTATTTTTTTCACCTGTGAATACTCTTAGGTCCAGATTGACTGATGTGTTTTACTTAATTCTCACTTGGAGGAAGCTTCAATTAATTTGTCTACGCAGTGCGTAATTTATTTCTTCTCAAAGTGAAGCAGGTTGCCTTGCACTCTCTTTTACTGTGAACTAAATGTGTGCTTGCAAGGACTGCTACAAAATAACCAGGGTGCATGAGTTTCCAGCTTTCTTTACTGCACACCAAATTCCTAACAGGAAAAGGTGTTAAACTGTTAACAGTGTTTTCTTAGGTTCCGAGCTCACTCTCCAGTAATTATTGACATTCCTGAGCCTTCTGCTGAGCTGCCAGCTAACGCTATCAGTGCCTAAAGATCCCAATGATAAACAACCTTGAGTATTTCTGCTGGTGCCTATTGCAGATATCTGGCCTTTTAAAGCTCAGACTGAAATGCAGTACCACTGGAGAATCCTGATTCAGACCTATTAGCTGGGAAATCGCTAGATGAAAGGCAGAAGTGAAAGATCTGCTGGTCTTCTTGCCTTTTTTGCTCCCTGACCTGCTCCCTTGCATAGCTGTTAGCTTACCTGTTAAGTTAAAGACTAATCATTATAAGGCTCTATACTGTTTCCGTGTGAAAGGTGACCAAAAGAGACTATTTATGAATGCAAACACTAAAACTCCAGTTCTTCCCATCTCCTACAAGCTTGGCTTCCCTGCCCAAGGAGCACAGAGAAGCAAAGGCGGCAGCTGTTTGGGGTGGAAAAGAGTCTTGGGTCTCTCCTCACACAGAGGTACCTCCAGACACATCCTGTACCTCCAGAACAGCAGAATAACCTGAACCACGGCCTGAGGGTTCGTTTGGTGTTATTGGATCCACACCGCAAGTGCATGAAATGAATCAGGTCTTGTTTAATCCACTCCACACACCTCCTTCCCTTCTTCATCCCCTCAAGGTTACAAGAAGCCCTAAGCCCTATAACGAAAGACCAAAGTTCTGCAGTGAGTAACAGAAAGAGAGCAGAAGAGATCCCAGCGTTGTAGGGCTCTGCTCTACCAGCGAATTTATTTGAGGTGAATGGTTAAACAGATTTATTTCCTCTTCTAGAATTCCTTTGCAAGAACCTAATTCTGTCCAGACCTTGTGTAGGAAAACCTGGGCTCAGACTGATGGTGGAGAATACCCAGCACAACGTTTGAATGACGAGGAGGTGTGGTGACTAAGTGTTTCTTATGAAGCAGCTCTTCATAGGTACTATCTAAGCAATCTGTACAGTTCTAGGGTATTTTTCTTACCATTACTTTTATTTCTGCTTTTCTGTTGTTTGGATTGTTCATTGTTTATAAAGCCTGATTGACTGTATTGTGTTATTGCATAGCGCACAACCGTGCGCGCACACTGAACGCTATATTACAACACCCCTTACGGCTTGCCGGAAAAAATGGCAATGTGTGGCAAGAGTTTCTGAACTATCTTTGCCTGGAAGATCTGTGCCATTTTGTAGACCGTTGCTCACTTTTGAGATGGTGAACTGAGGCATACAGAAGAAATCATTCCCCAAATGACCATGATTCTATGTCACTCAACCCACTGAAATTCTCAACACACTTCTCCCTGAGCTGATGTCTGTTTTACTGAGCTCCCATACAGACTGTTCTTTTTCCTTTTCTGCATTAAAATGAATTTCATACTAGCCAAGTTTCATTACCTTGTTTATCCTTTCAAAATACTTGTGTATGTCAACTCACAAAACATATCTGATTTTGTTTGCAGATGATTTTTACCTCCCATGAAATAACTAAGAGAACATTCAGTTTGATTGCGTTCATTTATTTCCCTATTAGTCTGTTTGTAGCTATAATAAGAAAGCAAATGATTCCACTGTATATTTTATTTATGTGATTTGTCTAAATAGTAAACTGCAGAGCCTGATTCAAATGCTAAAAATTGTGGAGTCGTGGCATCCAAAGTCCTAATTGGAAGCATTATACGGAGGATTTACAAGCTGCAGAGCTTGCATGCAGACTCAGACGCAGAATCCAAATTTCCTTCTCCTCCTCTCACTGAGTTTAAAGTTTGGGATTGCTCAGATCCATGCAGAACACCTTTATTCACCCTAACAGCTTATCAACCAAAAAATAGTTAGGATCCATCAGAAATAGACTATCTTTTTCACTGGTGTCTTTGAGTACTTAATTTTGCTGTCTCCACTGGGGTGATGCCACCTTATAGTTCACTGTTTTGTGAACCACCCTTGTTGTACGTGATCTGAAGTGGGAGCGGTGGCAAAGCACCTCCAGCTTAAAAATCCTGTGATTTGATAACCAGGTATTTGACCTATGTCATGTTACACTCTTTAACACAACATCACTTTCAAGGACAGCCTATCTCTCCTTGGAGGTTTTCAGACCAGCTAGTAAAGTGTAATTAAGTTTTTCCATTTATTGTGATTAATGGCATGTAGCAGGTTTTGCAATTATTTCAGCTCTAGTGTTTTTGAAGGGGAAAGGCCAGGTTTCCCCTCCTGTGTTACAGGCTTGTAAGGCACACACGGCTGTTACATTTGTAGCCTACCTCGTGGGAATACATTATGGAACAGTTTTTAGGAACAGGTTATATCCTGCCAGAGCTGAAAAAAAATGAGTCTGGGTTGTTATTTTTGAAGCAGTGTTCTTTTTATGAGTGTTCCTAAGGATGTGGACATCAGATCCATTTCTTAATTGTTTCTGTGTCCTGCTGCGTGAAAAGAACTTTTAAAGGTACTTTATTAGTATAAATGAGGGGAAGATCCTGGCTCAAAGTTCACTAAAACCCCTGTCTTGATGAGTCAGTATATTTCTACTTCTTTCCACCTCCAAGCAATTATTCTGATCTATGGAACAGCACTGATGAATCAGATGGCTTCTATTAGTTATACAGACATAATTTGCAAAGCTTTAACGGAAACAAATTACTTAGATCTGAATTTCTTGTTAAATAGAGGAAAAGAATCAGAAACATAGCATGACTGCCAGCTCAGAAGGTGAATCCAGACAAAGTAGGAAAAGACAGACACCAGTCTTTAAAGTGAAGGTACCTGGTGTGTGAAAGAGGATATAAAAATTCTGTTAAATAGTGCATGGCATGAAGTACTCAAGCCCAAATGAGATATTTTTATTTCACTCTCCAAACCTATCCCCCTCCATCCTCTGAAGTTAAAGCAAATGAAAATTGAAGTTAAACTACTGACCTAGACATCTGGTGCCACAGTGACAAGAAATACCTAATCTGAATATTAAAGTTATCAATGAAATTAAACTGCTTTCTGGGGGGATTTGTCAGGATCTCCGCTTTGGATTAAAGTGTTAGACTATGTACTATGCTTGGGAACAAATCGTCCTCACCTTAGACACAGGTATTAATAGCTTGTATCAGAATCTGAGTGTAGACACTTTTGGACTTGTTTATAGTGGAAATTGCTTTTTTTCCCCCACACTTTATTTTCAGGGCCAGCTTTTTGTTTGTGTTTCACTCGGTGGAGACCTCTGAGCTTAGACACCTTCTCTGCAGATGTCTCTCAGCTGGAGGCCTCAAAAAATGGGTGAAAAAAACCACCCCAGCCTTGCATGGCAAAATGCACTCCCTCAGTCTATTTTAGACACTTATTTTAGGACCTGTAATGTCCTGCACTCCTCTGAATATCTTGATTAGATTTCATCTGCCTGAAAAGCAGTCTAGGAGACAATCTACATTTATTTTTCGGCAGATCAATCCCATGCTCTTGTTCTTCTTGTTTTGTACTCTTTTATTTGTTACTAATTGTCATATAATTCTATTTTTTTCTAAGTTGTGAGGCGGAAACAAACCTTTGGGTTCTGGGTTTGCACAGCACTTCAGTACCAAAATAACAATCACAGCAAAGCTCTGAGTCTGGAGTCCACAGTTTGGAGGCAGTTGTGCCTCTTTGGATTCAGACTGCTTAATGGAGGGTAAAGTCTCATCTTGCTTTATTTCGTTAATGCCTTAGTGAAAGCTTTAACTAAAGGTCACAAAAACTCCCGTGCTGAGCTCCGTGTCGCTGAGGTTGTGCTGTTGCTGGTATCCTCTTATATCTTGGACTGGCGTGTAGATAAATCTTGCAACACGTGGCACTTTCTGGTGGAGAGACTGGCCTCGGAATTCGGGTGGAAGTGAAGGGAGGAATCTGCGCTGGGCATCGTTCACCCGTAACATATTTCATTAAGCCCCTGCCTTTTGCACAGTGTAAACTGTGCTTTCACGGTAGGAAGAGCAGAATGTAAAATGAACAGAGAAGGCTGTACCTGCTCTTCTCCCCAGAATAACCACAAAAGTGTGTCAGAGAGGAAAATTGCTGCCTCATTTTCCAGACAGATGCTAGTCTGAAAATTCTCTCTCCCAGGTGCAACGTATTACTGACAAAGCAATAAATAAAAATAATTAAAAAAAAGAAAAATCCTGAAGCTCAAGGTATTTTTGGCTGTGTGTTTGCATTCGCTCCTTGTACAATCAGAAGATAATTAGCCATTTTATTTGCCGGCAGGTCTACAGCTCATCTTCGGACAGTGTGGAGTGTGTGTCTCCTAGCCCAGTGCTCCACCAGTGACATCTACTGGCTAACACCACCCTCGGCATCCCACACCGTGGTGGGACCAGCTGGTGGGACCAGACGTGGACCAAGACCAGGATGGCATGGAAAGGCAGAGACCGGAGAACTGTCACTGCTGAGGAGATGAGCCATGTGAAGGCTTTGCTCAGTTATGAAACCCTCAAAATTCTTTCCACCAGCACCATCCCTGGATCACGGCTGAGTTATGAGACTTTTCATTACTGGTTAATATTCAAAAGGGCATGATGCACATGCCTGCAGGGACAAGTGTTTGGATGAATGTCCACTACAGCTGACTTAGTGCTGTAGTGCCTCTTGAGTAAGTGAAGTTTTGGGACCAGCCCCATCTTTAGCTCCTTTGTCTTGCTCTTCTCTATTCTCTGAGTAAAAATTATTGTGGAAGTTGGTATTATTATGATACTTGCAAAAGGGAAAAATTTGGCTACTAGTTTCAGCCAGCGATAACCAGGTGACCATTGAATGAAAAAAGGTCCAGCTATTCAATCAGTTGTCACGCACTTTCCAAAAATATTCCCATTGCCTAACCTCCAGGGAGTGAATTTTAAGCCATGGCTATGAGATTGGTAAACATCTACAGAAACACAAAGACTTGCCTTGAAAAGGGGAATTTCTGAATATTTGAGTACAATGATGTTTTATATTTGGTCTCTGGTACATAACATCTGTGAGTTAAAGTTGTTATTCTTAAACTTCAGTATGTCATCAATCATCATCAGTATTTGGTTAAGTCCCTCCTCCAAAACAAATACAAAATAAATGACAAACATCAAGCTGAATTCTAAAGTTCAACCATGTTTGTGCCCTTTAGTATTCACTATTTGCAAACATTACTCAACATCCAGTCCCTGTTAGAGGTGAACTGCCGGTTGTTTATTTGAAGTCGTTGAACCATGTAAGGCAGGCAACACTTTGTAGCCTAGCAGCAAGCCAAAAATAAAACAGGCTGTGTGTAACACCGACAAGCAATGGTTTTCTACCTTTTATTTTTTAACAACCTGTGTCTTGGCCAAATAGAGGTGGTGTTTAAGCAACTGGTAAAAGACACCTTTTTGCAAAACACCTTTTTGCAAAACTATCCCACTGCCCAAACCCCAAAGGTTGGCTTCTGTTTGTGTAAAAGAGACACTTCTTTTGTTTGTTTTAAATAAGAATTATTAGTTTTCTAAATGAGGCTACTGACTTTCCACCTGCACTGAAAAGACACGTTTCTGCATCCTTTCTGCAGTGAAAAAACCCGAAGGAACAGACTTCAGCTGTTCCCACTGTGGGAGCCCTTCTTACTACTGTTATTTCACCTTAGTGATTTCGTTGGCACAAAGTCACAGTGAAAAGCTAGTAGATCAGATCTATTTCTGCTAAACAGCAGCCATCCCAGTGGTCATTACAGTGGCCACATACCCCCCGCCTCACTTCTGGACATGCGATGCATTTCCTTAGTGTCATGCTCTAAAAACTTTTACCTTGTGGGCTGTGACACAACCTTCACATTATATCAGACACTTTTAGTTGGAAAAATATCCACAAGTTTTTAACAATTATAATTATTTCCTAGGGCCACAGGAGCACTCTACAGAGCCCAGAGAAGACATGGATGAAGTGATATGTCAGGTGGGTACAAGACTGTGCTGTAGAGATGGCTAATCTTAAACAGGGTGGACGTGAGCTACACTTTATCGTTGGGGCTGGGACCAGGGAAGTTTCCCTGCAGTGAAAGCGTCCAGCAGAGCAGATATGGCTTAGGGCTTTCTAGCCTGTATCTTAAGGCACTTTCAGTGAGAACTGTGGGAGTTCACCGAACGGTCATTTTAACATTTGCTTCGGAATAGTCTGATGTGCTACAGACCTGCTGTCCTGGCTTTGGCTGGGATAGAGTTAATTTTCTTCCTAGTAGCTGGTATAATACTGCATTTTGGATTTAGTATGAGAAGAATGTTGATAACACACTGGTGGTTTTAGTTGTTGCTAAGTAGTGTTTAGACTTAAGTCAAGGATTTTTCAGCTTCTCATGCCCAGCCAGCGAGAAGGCTGGAGGGACACAAGGAGCTGGGAGGGGACACAGACAAGGCAGCTGACCCAAACTGGCCAACGGGGTATTCCATACCGTGTGATGTCATGTCCAGTATATAAACTGGGGGGAGTTGGCCTGGGGCGGGGGCAGATCACTGCTCAGGAACTAAACAGGTATCAGTCAGCGAGTGGTGAGCAATTGCATTGTGCATCACTTGTTTTGTATATTCCAATTTTATTATTACTATTATTGCCATTTTATTATTATTATTATCATTAACATTATTATTTTCTTCCTTTCTGTCCCATTAAACTGTCTTTATCTCAGCCCACAAGTTTTACTTTTTTTCCCGATTCTCTCCCCCATCCCACTGTGACGGGGTTAAACCATGGCAACTGCTTTAAATCCAAATATGTTCACAGGCTAAATTGTCTTGCTACCATTTGGACATTTCTCAGTCAGTGGGCTTACAAGATACTATTACTTGTTGAGCTCCTATAATTCTGTAGTTGGCAGGCAACTCCCCTACATTTTGGGTTAGTTTGGAGAATGAGAGGATTGCTCATTTGTTTTCCCAAACAGAGAATGGAATAGAAAAATCAGTTCTACCAAGCGACAGTAATTTCACTGGACTGTAGCTGACTACAACTGAGTTAGTCATAGTGCAGACCCTTGTAATAATCAGCGGAGAGAGAAAAAAGAGAATTTAGGCCAGGATTGTCTGAGATATTCTGATGGCTACTTGAGGAGGAATTACCCTCTGAAAGGTCTTGTTTCTTTCTGTTGACTGAAGGCAAATAGTTCGGATTTGGATGTCTATATCACAAATGTCTATATTTTTTTCTGTATACCATGATTCCTCATTTCCACATTGTGAGATTCTTGGGGAAGAGGATAATCTGCTCTGAAGAGCAAGTGCAGCCAGCTCCTCTAAATAATGACAAAATTCCTACCCTGCTTTCACATACACTCATTTATATTGCAGAAATCTCGGTAGCATGCTTCTTTCTTACCTCGTTTAGCTTTGTTGGATTTGAATAGGGTTTACACAACCCATTGTCTCCTGCTAATGGTGGATCATGCAAAATGTCAGATTCACAGGAATGTAGAATACAAGGTAAAACTGAAGACTTGCAAATCACAGTTTAATTAAAACAAAGCAGCTGGGCACTATCTAATGTGCCACATTAGAAAGAGGTTTAAGGTCTTAGACGTAGAGTTTAACTGGAAGAGGCAGCCAATAGTGCCCTTTGTAATTGGTTAAATTCTGAACTCCTCACCTAGTAGTTATTCTAGAGAACATAAAACAAAACAACACAAAAACCTTCCCTAGATTAGTGGAAAATTTAGTTGAATTGAGAGCTAATAGAGAGGGAGATAAATGTGACCTACTTTAATCTGAAATCTTTGAAAGTCTCTGGCAAATCTTCACAATCTTTGAAATATCATGCAAATGTCAGTGTTTGGTTGTATATAACTAAGACAGGTTCCTTCTCCAGCTTGTAGTCCTCAGTTCCCATTTATTTTCTCTAAAGTAAGGACTTTAGGACTGAATGCAAAGCTTTCCCTATTCAAAGCTCAAGGACACTGAGGGTAGATTTAGCAATATTTTAACCATGGTCCAGTTGATTCCCTTTACATTGGGCCATAAACATCCTTAGGCTTTTCCTTAAAACATTCTTCCATTCTCCTCAAAACATTGAAAATTTACTACAGAATCAGGCTGACATCTGAAAGATGAATTACATTCCTGATGTGAGCAGGGTAACTATCACATTACACAATGTATTAGAGTAAGAGAAAATGGTTCATGGCTCTCTAGGGTGGAAATCATATTTATGAGAAAAAATAAAAGATGAAACTTAGAAATACAGGCTCTGCTAAACAGCTCTATAAATAAAGAAGAGCACATCAGGAGAGCTAAACAGGTGTGGAAACGACCATAAATTTTGCCTTGAAGAAGGTGGTGACTTGTAATGATAGAACATTAAGATCATAATTCAAATGGACTGTCTCTGAAAGGTGTTTCTGGTCTCCCTTATTGCACGCTAACCTCCTGCTTGATGAATGCTGAAGGAAAAAAAAGACACAATTCCTTTAGAGGAGGAATTGTTGCCTATGAGATGTAACATTTAGAACAACATTTCTAGATGATTACAGCGTATTTATAACTTGTGCACAGTCTCACACTTCAGAAAACTAGAAGAGAGGGGTTCAGGCAACACAAGTGGTGATTCATATCTCATTATTTTAGATGTCTAAATGTTAAGTGTGCAGCTCTAAGGTGCTCTAAGCTTAAGAAAGCTGTCTTTACAGAAAATAGAAAGAAAAAGTTGTGTCCAGAAAGTGGTTTATTTGGTAACCATTTTATGACTGTGTTAGATGGACATGAATTGCCCTCTGGAAATGTTGGTTTCTCTCCGCTATTGCTAAAGGGAATCCATACTGACCAGTTCAGATTTAGACATTTGAAAATCTGAGTTTGAAGACAGGTCGTATGAATCATATTGAAGTGATGATATTATGTTCCAAATTTGTTTAGTGGAAAAGCAGGCCAGAGAATTGGTAAACTATGGAAAAGCTGCAAGTACCACATTTACCAAAGAAATCAGCAGTTATATCACCACCATTAAAATCAAATTCTATTTTAACTCATTGAATAGGCATACAGAAATAGGAAGATAATTTCTTAAACTGAGGATTCTCAAGGCTTTCTTTTCATAATTATTCATTTCTGGGCTTACGACTCAAGTGATCCCTAATTTGAGAACTAATTCCCTTTTTTTGCTTAATGCATTCTTCATCCTCCACCAGTGATCAGCCTACTGTCACTGGGATCTCCAGGGTTTTCTTGTCAGCTACTGCTGTCTGCCTTTAGTATATATGTTATTGGCATTTTACTGATTTCTTGAAGCCACCTGGGCTGATGTGAGCCTGGCAAAATGGCTGCCCCATGCAGTCTGCTGGATCTCAGTCACATTCAGCTGTGATTTAAACGTCCTAGACAACGCATTTTTATTTCAAGTGATCTAAGTTTTAATTTTCTCCCATGTTTTCTGAGTGAAACTTGTCCTGCTACAAGGAACTCTGATAATAAAGAAAAAACATCAGCTTTAATACACTTATACATGCCCAGTAAGTTTGAAACTTGTTGAGAATGGTGTACTCATTTTTCTTGGCATAACCTCCCGTCCAGAAATGCTTGACAGAAAAGACTAAGCAGTGATTGTACCGCAGTTACATGAGGAGGAGGAAGGCATTTGGAATGCCAGACAAATACAAACTGAACAGGAAGAACCACAGTGTCTGAAAACCTGGGCACCATCCTCGGTCCTCACGGTAGGAATTCAAATCTGCAGACAAAGTGTTCTTGCAAGCCAGAAGAGTTGGGTGACTCTAGCCTTGTTCCTGTAGTAAGTGTGGGAGGGAGGATGGTGAGCTTGAGCTTGAGTTTTGACACCATGATGTGGCCACACACCTGACTGATAAATAGGTTTCCTTTGCAAGGTTGAGCAGGAAAATGAATCAGCTTTCTGGTCCTCTTTCCATTCTGTGGGCAGAAAAAGGGTGTGATCTGCTTCAATGGCTCCCTGGGGTTAATTTAATCGAACACGCTTTTTTCAGATGCTGTCCATCCCCTCACAAACTCAGGAAGAATCTGCTATGGGCCTGCTCTGGGATTTAATAAGACCAATATCATAAGGTGGGGTATTTCTGGAAGAGACTAACGGCCAAGAAAAAACAGACACATCTTTGAGGGTAGAAATTCCATGGGGATGAGCACAATTTTTGATGGGTACTGCGGTATGTCACCCCCAAGACTCAAACCCACATGAATGCCTGTCACTACCAAGATAGCACACCAGCTCTCCAAAAGGTACAGTGTTTTGTCTTAATCAGGTTTCTAAGCCACTCAATATATTCAAAATCCCAATGGAAAGCTGTGTCTGCCTTCAGGAAAGTTTTCTCTCAGCTTAATTTGTTTTATCAAAGTGAAACACACACATACATACACAGGTAATTCGTATGGAAGGGCATTAGAATTTTTTCTTCCAGGGTCATTTGCATTGAAATGGTGCTTCTGCTTTGAAAGCCAGTGTACAATGAACAAATTCTTCTACAGGATGTTCTCCATATGCATTTATTCAAGTCACATTTGTTTACAACAGAAATAACCTGGAGTCTTTCATGCTTCTATTGGTACTACAGAACCACAGAAGAGTAGTCTGGATTACTTGGCTGTCGTGATTAATGCATTTTAAAACATAAAATCAGAATGATTTGCCTAAAAATAAGTGGAACTGAACTCTTACATATTTTCATTTTTTCCATATTTTTAAGATGAACAATTCAACAGAGACTAAGAAAATTAATGAAGACAGCAGTTCTTATTCTGTATTTTCCACATATGAAAATATAAACCTACAGTAATCCAGGCTGTAGAATAATAGAAAAGTAAACTGTAAAATGCATCTGAACCTTGCCTGGCTCAAAGCAGCATAACTCCTGTATGACAATCTATATATGATTCCTAAAAAAACATTATCTAGCCTGTCTCTAAAACACTGCATCGACCGATACTCCACACTTCCCCTAGACTGTGTCTCAATATTGTCATTGTAGATGATTTAAGCCCATTTTGTCTTGTCCTATCCATCAGGGATACAGAGAAGACTACTCACTTTCTCCCTGCAAGAAACTTTCAGACTCTCTAATGTGTTCCTTCCCAGTTTCCTCTTCCTTAGGCTAAACAACCACAATTCATGCCATCTCTTTTCGCTGCATTTTCCTGAGCCCTGGTTGTTTAAATTCATGTCTTTTGGACTCTGCTGAGTGGCTCTTCCTTTTTCCTGGACATCACGGTCTTAGCGTTGGCGAATAGTTTGGCAAGATAATTCAGGCTATTTTTCCTACATCCAGGTCTGGTTCTGAGTACCATTTGGCAGGCCTCCTCTCTGGAGGAACAACACAAGCTTCTCCTTTATGAGCATCTCTGGGTCATGGTGATGCCATTGAAGGCAGCTCACTGTTCAGTCTAATGCTATATAAGCATGTAAGTATGTTTACATGAGTATATTTACATTAACATCATATCCTTCGATTGCAGATTAGACATAGAGTCATAGAATGGTTTGGGTTGGAAGAGTCCTTTAATGATCATGTAATTCCAATCCGTCAGCCGTGGGCAGGGACACCTTCCACTAGATCAGGTGGCTCAAAGCCCTGACCTTGAACACTTCCAGGGATGGGGCATCCACAACTTCTCTGGGCAAACTGTTCCTGTGTTTCAACAACCTCATAGGACACACGCACATAACCTGACAACAAAGTCTTCTATCTTGAGACCATACAACTCCTTATGGTAACTAACTTTTTAGCAAGCACAAGCCATCACTGACTCTTGTTCATCCATTTTAAGCCCTTTTCCTGAAAAGTTGTCTCACTTGCTAATTCCCATCCTGTCCATGTACAGTCAGTTATTACTGATAAAGGGAACTACATTACACTTGTTCCTATTGTGTTTTTCCCTTCTTCCAGATGATTTTTTTCTGTGTTGTGATATTTATGAATGTGAATCCTGTCCTCCAGTGTTCTTGCAGTCCCTCCCTACTTTGTGTATGGCAATTTAATGAACATACTCTCTTTTTGATCATTCAGGTCTTTGGAAAAGCATCAAATGCAGAACAGAACCCTACAGAATCTATGTGAGGTATATTTGCATTTTGACATTACACTCCTGATAACTACTCTTTGGGAATGCTATAGAGTGGTGTTATTCCCGGTCTGTAATAATTTCACTAAGACCAGATTTTCCCTAATTGCTCATGAAACTGTTATGAGAAATAGTGTTAGAAGCCCTACCGATGCCATAGTAAATCTCATCACATTTTTTTCTTTCTTGTTGACAAAGTGCACAAGAAAAATTAGACTTTGCTAACATGATTTCCACTTGACAAATCCGCACTTGTCTGTTACTCATCTTTTTTGCAATTATGATGAGAGAGGTTTAATTGTTATATTTTATTCCAAAGGGAACCAAGCCCCTAAGGAGCACACGTTGTATTTTCAAAAGCTACTTAGTCACTTAAGAATGGAAATCCTTTTGACTTCCAGTGAGATGTATGCCCTATGATCAAAGTGCCATGTGGATGAATTCTGAACACACGTCAGGAGTGGGAAGATGTGGGAAGTATATGGGAGTGGGGGCAATTTTAAACCTTGGTATCCAGCAAACTTTTCACTATTGTAATAGTTACTGTGTGGAGACACAGAGGTTCTCCTGCACTGTTTGGTTTCCTGGGCATTAATAACTTTAAATATCCAGCTCTTTTGGAAAAGAAGACTAAAGCTATGTTGGCAGTGCAGTTCAAAGGTGATCTTGCAGCAAGTGTATGTATTTCCAAGGCAGCATTAAAATAGCGGGCAGGGGTATCAGTGCAGGAGCTATGTATTATTCAAGACTTTTGGAAGGGTTTTGCTAGTTTTAATGGAAACTATTGGCCTTGAGTCATGCGAGAGACTGGTGTTAGAGAAAACTGCTTTAGTATTACACTGGATGTGTTTAAGGAGCTATTATCATGCCTTTGGACTGCCGTGTAGAAATAGTCTAAATCATCACTCTTCACTCGTGTCCTTCTTACTTTAGAGAGAAAGACCAAGTATTTTCCCTCCATACTTTCTCAGATATACAGTAGAAATCTGCAGTTACATCCCAATCTCCTTGTCATGCCCCAAAGATGATCAGTCTGAAATACATTTAAGCCCAGAGCAAACTAACTGACCTCCAATCCTCTCTGCCTTTACTCCAGCTGAATTTTTCAGCTTTCATAGCCCTGTGAATCTTCTCCAAGCCCAGTTTCATGTTGGCTTCTTGGCTCAGGAATGTCTTGACTCTGTTCTCCTGCCTAATTTCAGCACTTGGAGTCATCACTGTAGTCCTGTCGAGGTTTTTTCTGCTCTCACTACTGGGCATGACAACACTGATTGACAACCCACTTTGTTAAGTCAGCCAAAGGAGGAACAGGTAGAGACTAAACATGTAGGGAAATATCTTTACATGTTCCTTCATTAACTTGGACAAAAGGATCAGAAGCTTCAGTATAAATGTACAAAAGAGTTCTGGTTCTACTTTTGTCCTTTTTGCCAGGGTTGTAGGCTATCTAGCCTGCAGATTTTATCAGGTTCTTACTTAAGGACACTACTGTTATTTGGCATTTTTACTTACTTGTCTTACTTACCACTGAATATTCTGTATGAAGGAAAGACAGTGTCAGGCGGCTTTCACTGTAATCAGACAAAATGATTCCTTGCAGATAAATACAGCTAAAGAAAGGATACCCAGCCTTGGATAAAATGAGTATAGGTCTCCAGGGTCGTTGGGCTGATCTTCTCTTTCAAGAAAATATTATATACTTGTTTGGTTTCTGTTTTTTTGGAGGGATTGGTTGGGTTTTTTTGTTTGGTTTTGTTTTTTTTGTTGTTGTTGTTGGGTTTTTTTGTGGTTTGGGGT
>JAVJGG010000073.1:41929572-41982785 GCA_035590195.1 Aviceda cuculoides | reverse complement strand
TCTTGTTGTTACTGCAGTTTTTATTTTTAAAAAAAAAAAAAAAAAAAAAAAAAAGACAGATATATCTTAACTGGAAAATGCTAAGTTAATTTTAGTTGTGAAAAGCCCATGATTTTGATGGTTTGATTACTTCCATTACTGATGAAGCACTCTGCCTTAATGAGATGGTGTTTCCTAGTACACAGTGCAAATGCTTAATGATGAGTGTTTACCAAGGTTGAACCAAACAGGTCACTCCTGCCCTCTACAGATATTTTCCCATAGGATATGAAGGTCAGGTTTGAGTCTTTAGGCTTTGAATCAGCAGGTGAACTGGCCACCCACTGTTATGTTCACATCCAGAGGCACTGGGAGGCAGGAGCTAACGCTCCCAGCTGAACCCTCGCACCAAAGTCCTCTCTTCCTGGGAGCAAGCAAGAATTTGCAACTCTGTCCCATTATAAGCATGAGGAATGGCGAGGAGGAGGAATAGAGAGAGCAAGATTTTGAAACATCTGTGACTTGATTCAATTGCCCTATATAGGCATCCAATGCCATTATAGATACCCCTGCGCTTCCCAGCTGGCTCCAGGTGTCAGTCTAAAAGGTTGCAGCTCCTGTGTTATGACTGTCAACTCTTATGGATGCTTCCGAAACCCTATGGCATTTCAAAAGGCCCTATGGAACTTTGTTTAATAGGCAACTAAATTGAATTGCTTCATTTATGCTTTTTAACTCTGGTTATCTTGATATGAGTTAGGTATATAAAACCAACAGACTATATACTAAATGGTCCATACAGAAGGTCAGTAGCATCAACAGATGATGGAAAGTTATTCAGCTCACCTGAAAACATCAACTTGTTTGTGAATTGAATCAAGCCGTAAGCTCCACTGATTATATTGACTGAGTTTTTAATGATTGTCATGGGAATCTAAATGCCTAACTTACCTGTAGATATCTGCATCTATTTATTGCCTAAATTTAAATATCTGAATCTTGAGCTGAATCTCCACCAAGGCGGCTTTCTCCTTTCTTCCTCTGTTCCTAGATAAAGGAATAACCTGAGCCATGGCAGCTACTTGATTAAATTAACATTGCAATGTACTCCTCATAGGATTTGCCTTGCCAGGCTCATCTTACAAGGGGCTTTGCCGTCTGATGGGTGGTGTGTGTAAGCCCCGAACTGAGAATTACAAAAATACCCCTGAAGTTCTGACTTAGAACAGACCTGGAAAAGCATCAAAATATTCCTGGCATACAGATAAAAAAGAATAAAATCATGAATTTTTTTTTTTCACTTACATGTTTGGTTATATTTCCAAAGAAGTAATAGAACAAAGGAGAGTGTTGTGGTTTGACCCCAGCCAGCAACTAAGCACCACACAGCCGCTCACTCGGTCCCCTCCCACCCAGTGGGATGGGGGAGAGAATCGGAAAAAGAAGTGAAACTCATGGGTTGAGATAAGAACAGTTTAATAGGAAAGGAAGAAAGCAAGAAAATAATAATGGTAATAATAAAATGACAATAAAAATAATAAAATAATTGGAATATACAAAACAAGTGATGCACAATGCCATTGCTCACCACTTGCTGACTGATGCCCAGTTAGTCCCCCAGCAATGAATAGCCTGCCCTGGCCAACTGCCCCCAGTTTCTATACTGGACATGATGTCCCATGGTATGGAATACCCCTTTGGCCATTTTGGGTCAACTGTCCTGGTTCTGTCCCCTCCCAATTCCTTGTGCCCCTCCAGCCTTCTTCCCGGCTGAGCACGAGAAACTGAAAAATCCTTGGCTTAGTCTAAACACTACTGAGCAACAACTGAAAACATCAGGGTGTTATCAACATTCTTCGCATACTGAACCCCAAACACAACATTATACCAGCTACTAAAAAGAAAATTAACTCTATCCCAGCTGAAACCAGGACAGACAGCCAGTTTTCTTGGTACGGTTTAGCTCCACATATATGAGAGACTCCAGAAAATCAGGTATTACAGTTGTCAGGCAGTAGGAAAAAGAACCACTTAGTAACAGACTAATTCTGTATAACTTGTACTTGTTGCAACCTGACCGTGGAGAAATAGATTACACCTCCATGAGTACAGCTGAAACTAGCTGCTCATTGTGCTAGAAATTCATTCTTGCTCAGCAGAAGCATACAAAATATGGACTCCACAAAAATATTGTTTGATCCTTAGATAAGTATTCTGTACCACAGTCATTATCTCCCAGCTTCTACACAACAAAACTGAAGGGTATGAAACTTCACATGCTAAATCTTACACATCATTCCTGGCGTATTAGAGATGATTTGCCTAAGATGTCTTAAAGATTCCAAAATATCTGTTTGAATTTTTTATTATTTTTTTTACATGTAAGCCAGCTGAGAGTGACCATTCAAGTATCTGTTCTAGGAGGGTTCATATGGATCAGGGAGCAGTAATCTAACTGCACTATTTCCTGTTCTCAAGCTGGCTTGCTCACAAGTAATCTATATTCTTTCTAATCTTTATTTTTTACACTTTTTTACATTGTGTCTAGAGATGCAACGTACTTATCTGACATCAGAACATCTGCAGTTTTGCCTGAAAGGCGTAATTTAGGAGGCATCAGAACTTTTAAAAATTACATTTAAGTTTAAGTCAAATTATTTAGCAGCTGATGAACAGAAAAAATAAATAAGCTGAAGAACCAGGTTATGAATTT
The DNA here is from genome assembly GCA_035590195.1 of Aviceda cuculoides. Taxonomy (NCBI): domain Eukaryota; kingdom Metazoa; phylum Chordata; class Aves; order Accipitriformes; family Accipitridae; genus Aviceda; species Aviceda cuculoides. The sequence continues at coordinate 41,980,093 of JAVJGG010000073.1, read as the reverse complement.
ACAGCAATAAAGGTTATTCATTTGTGGAATGAAATATAGACAGGCCACATGAGTTGGAAGGAAGGTCATTTTAAAAGGCTTAAATGTGAAATCAATCCATTGTTAGACTGAACTATTCTCAACCCGTTTTTTTAGCATTAGTCAGTTCTGTTAAGTCATTAAAAAAAAAAAAAAATTTGAAACCTCCCAACAACAATTTCTGCAAATTATTTCTGTTGCTGCTGCCTTGGAAACACCATTACAGATACCCTAATCTTGTAGGATTTATATCGGGAATTTTTTTTCCTTATTTTCCATTGTGAAACCGGAAGCAGAGAAGCAAAAGAGATATTTAAATTACAGCAAGTAATCAAAGAGGTCAGAAAGTGCTTTTAGAAGGTGGATTAAATTTGTTCTAATATGTGAGCATACCCCAAATTTGTACGTACTATATCAAAAAATGTCAATCTTCTAAAATTAGGTCATTATGAAAAATGAATTTTCTCTGATTCTCTTTTCCCTTCAAGATGGTACTGGTTAGTAAAAAAAAAATCTTCTCTACCTAGACCCTGAGGACAACACTATCCTCCCACCCATCGGGGTATATATATCATTACAAGTCTCAAAACCAGTTATGTTGCACTTCCCATGCACATGCTCCTGGGGTGAGGGGAGTCGCGTTTCTAGAGAGCAGCTGTCATCCCCACATGTGAACCCTCTGAAATCGTAGTTGGAAAATCTTAATGAAAAAATCCTTGCAGTCACTTGGCACAGTAGATGGAGTGAATGGGTTTCACTGCTCTGCTCCTTTCTGGTTTGCCTCCCGTGCCTTGGTCACTGCGCTACCTCAGCCTCAATTTACAGCAGAGTCACCAAAGCATGTAAAATATGTGTAGGTAAAGTCAGGTAAAACCCTCTGTTGTGGTTCCAGGGGAAGGACGCTAGAGCTGCTCAATTACGTCTATCAGCTGAGTGAGTACAGCTGAAAGCACTCAATTTGAAATATTACCACTTTCAGCTGCTTTCTCCATACGGTTGGCGAGGAACACCCATCCCACGAAGAGCCTCACCAGACCAGAATGTCTCATCTGCTCCAGCACAAGCTCTGACACAGCTTTTTTTGTTCTCTTTGATCAGCTCACGTGTTCCTTTTCCCCAACTGCTCGGCAGCAGCGATGGCCTCTGGCAACATCACGTAAGTGGAACGACACCTGGAAACGTTCCAACCGTTGGGTGAAGTCACGCGGGTCAACACCCAAGGAGCGGTCCTGCTGGTAGTTGATCAGCTTCAGCTGACAGCTGGTAACTCATCACACAGCTGGCACTTGATCGTGGGGTTTGCACTGAAGCAAAAATGTGTGGCAACTGGGGCAGACGAATCCTGCGCAAATATAAAGCGTACACAAACCCCACACGTGAGGAAGTCTGAAGTTTGAAATAAGGAAGGGCAGGAGAGTCTTGTGGGCAGAGATGTTAAGTGGGATTCCCATGAAGTGTGGAAACTAAAGCAGAATAAAAATTTGTGATCAATACTGTACAGAAATGCTTCTATAAAGGCATAGCTTGGAAAAAAAGCCCTCCTGTGTAAAAGTATTTCATGTTTTCAATATCTTCACATTAAAAAAAATGTAATGAACATGCACGTCTAATTTTAAGCTGCAATGAAACATGAGCAGGTATCGATGTGACTAGCTCAAACCACATGTGTTATGTCAGATCTGAACTTGTGCACATCAGGTGCAGCTGAGACCAGTTTATACAAATTGTGGATGCCTGCAAGAGAGTTTAACAGAGATGGAAAGAGCAGCTACACTTAGCCATTAGTTGTTAATCTATGCTATATACCTTCAGACTTAGCTACAAAGAACCTTTCTCTGGGATTGGTTCTTATTTTCCTCAAAAAGCTGAGCATCTAGTTGCACAACAAGGATGTCAATCATATTCTAAGGAAAAAAAAAAAAAAAAAATCACAGAAATTCCCAGAATCTCTTAGATCACAGTAAGACACAGCTCCTGAGTGAGCAAGCTTGCACCGCAGGTGATTAGGAGAAGAAAAAGAGAAAAATGAGAGAGGTGTGCTGAATTATGTATGAACCGTAGAAGCCAAAGTTTCTATATTGCATGTTACCACTGGGAATCAACCTGAAGTCTCCTTGAGCCCAAGCGCAATGACCTATCTGCTGTGTCTCTACCGCAAGTCCAGGTTTTCCAGTTACAGTCTACTAAACTCCCCAGGGAGGCCAACAGTGGTTGTAGCAGTTAATAAGGAGGTAAAAGAACCTGAAGAGATCAGAAATGTGGCAAAAGATGCAATTTGGCTGTAAGGTGATCTCAGCAGGATTTTTGCCTTTGACCTCAGTAGGAGCAAGACTTACCCCAGACCCTGCTAGATTATTTACACTGTTTGTGGAGCTCTAATGTGCCTATACCACAAAGAGATGAGGGAAAAATAAATGATGCTGATGGAATGTAATGGGAAAAGAAAGAAGTGATGAAAGACTGCAATTTCATGAAGTGGAAAAAGGAGGATTTTGTTGTAGATAATAGTTTTATCTTGTTACTTATTTCAAAAATGATGGTACTACATTAGTTAGTTATTGATCAATCAGACCACAAAAATTAAGCTCACTTCCCTAAAGGAGAGCTGGTTTCACTGCTAAGATAAGTTTCTGTTTGCTAAATCCTACGAATCCTTGTGCAGATTAACTGCACTTTGAGTAAAACATAAGTATGCTGCAACAAGAAATGTCCTGAGTGCCCACAAGTATTATTTGCATTAAATTCTAGTTCTTTATTGCAACAGCTCCACAAAATTATATCCACTGCATCTAAAAAAAGGCCTTAAACCCCCCCACCATAAACCAGAGCTTCTATTTCTTGATTGCTGATTCTGTTTGCTGGGCTTTACTGGAGGTCTAGGTTTGGAGAGGTTTATCTCCCTTTCTGCTTTTCATTTAAAAACAGGAGACATTTGTGGTTCATGTTGTTGTGTCATTGCTCTCACAGTCCTTTTCTCTTCCTATAATAGTTGTACAGAAAGACCCTTGCAGGTTTGACTGTGGTGCCACTAAGAGGATTGAAAGAAGATATCTGTAAAACTCCATATGAATAACATCTGAAACACACTAGAGAAAGTATCAGCATCCTCTCTCTCTCCTCAGCATCGCCTCGAATATCTTCCGCTGTTTCTCTCTTTGTTCTCTTGCTTTTCCCCACATATGCTTTTCAGAGCTGTCTCAAAAGATAATTGCACTTGGGGCTTGATAATGTGATTTCATATAATTTCATTCCTTTTTTCCCCCTGAATTTCTTTGGTTCTTTCCTTCCCTTTCCTTGTCACTCTTTCAGAAGGCTAGATTAAGCTGCAATTTTATTTGTACTCTTATTTATGCCCAGTAATTTCCTTATTTTATTGTCTTTGCCACAAGGATTGAAAGGGAGCATTTGCTATTGTTTATTGTCAGCTAGTCCGAACATGTTGATGGCTCTTTTTACCTTTAGGCACATAATTTTCAATATTTACCACAACTACAAATTGTTCATTCTTGGGAAACATGGGAGGAAAAAGTAATTAACAAAAAAAGAAAATGGTAACAATATCAAGAAGGAAATTAAAGACAATGACATGATCAAAACAGAAGCCATGGAAGCCTAAAAATTAATAGTATGTGTAAAGAAAGATATTTAAAATTAGTACAATAAAATTTTCAGGCTTTTTGCATTTATAACTTTGCTTGAAGACATGATTTTAGTTCCAAACCCACTTTCTTAAAAGGTAATGTATTTCATCTAATTCCTCATGGTCTAGGCTTTCTTTGACTTTCTCTGTGGTCATTGGGGAGAAATAGGTGTCTTCAACCATTATCATTTAGTTCTCCTCTCATCTCCTCAAGCAAAAAAAATCCAAACCAAAACAAAACCATTTTTCAGTTTGGCCTGGGTTAAATTTTGAAATGGCTAGCCTGGGCAAAGTCTTATCATGAACAATATCCTAACATGCTTTTTGGAGAGAAATAAGATGATATTCCATCAGAATGAGTCTCAAATCCACGAAAGCAAACAAACAAATGCAAAGAAAGCAACATGTAGGATGGAACAGAGCAAGGAGGAAAAGAAAACCTTCCTACACCATTATTTAAAATACAGATGTATGAGTAATCAGGTAAGGCTATCTTTCATAGGAGAGGAATATGTAATTCAGCATTTTTATTGGAAGAACCTGTCCTCTATGGAGAAAATAATGAGACGGAAAACATAAAATGAACAGTTAGATGCAGAGCAAGGAGAAACAAAGACAAAATTTAAGAAGGGAAAATTCAACTATGATTTTCTCTTTTGTTTCTCATGTTTATTTCTCATCACTTCAGTGCTTTAGATGGAAATGCATTGGAAGGTCAGATGTCAGCAACAAGGGCAAGGATGTAGCAAACAGTTTCAGATAGTGGATTTGGGCAGAGGGAAAGCCAGCTAAGAGGAAATTGGCTGGCCTAAGATGTGAAAATTATGAGTTCTCTCCTGCATACTTGCAAAATGCTTTATAAGATTTTAAGCAAAATATGCCTACATATGATCATTGACATGTATGTGCCAGTGATGCTCATTTATCTACAGGTTCACCAAAATCAGCATGTCAAACAGTGCGTAAGTGCTTACTACAGTGCAGTTTAAAAGATTTGCAAAATATGAGGTTTAGAAAATCCCACACTACGTTGTGGTGTAGTAAAAGCTTTTGTTCCCCATGCTCTCACAGAAACATTGGAGGAATTTTTCAAGACCCTTGCAAATTTAGTTGCAAACTTCCCAAAACTTTAAAACAAGGACTGGGAACCTGACATGAAGCCAATCAATCATTTTATATACAGTCTGCTTGAGATAGAGCCCCCTCCCCTTAGTTCTAATAATTTCACTTCAATTTAATATTTACCTATTTCTTCCGCAGACAAACTGATCCATCTCCTTTAATAGTAGACCTACAGACTTCTGAAGGCACGTGAGAGAGAGGCACATTCAGGTTTTGAAACATAGTCAAGATTTTGATAATTAAGTATTTGTCACACTTGGATTAGTAATTCACTTCTGGTGTAATGGGTACAGACTGCCTCTCATTAAAAACGAATACGATCAGCATATAATTGCTTTAGTATTCCAGCAAAACTGGCTCTGTTGTACATTCCTGTGTATAACAATCTATGATGTGAGCATTTTTATTGGTAAAATGCAACCTATATTAGAAATGAGGACCCAACTCTCATGGGAAGAAGACCAATTAAATTAAAAAGCTTGCATTTTGGACAGAATTGCCTATAATTTTTTTTTTTCTCCCAAAGGCTTCAGTTGGCTTTGGACTAAGATATGTGATTATCTGTCTATATTGCTGTCAAGGCCTGGAAACTGAATAGATAGCATATGCTAGTAGAATGAACCTGAATTAACTCATGCAAGTAATATAAAAATCATATTTTAGTAATATGACATAAGATGTGAGAAAAAAAAGATATGGTTTTGTTTGTCTCCTGTAGCTCTTTAAAGTAACAGCCAGTCCCTGACAATCATGCCAGATTTTTGCTGATGTATTATCTTAATATTTGGTGATTGTTTTAAAAAATGTCTTATCTTCTGAAAATGAATAAAGCTCAGCAGATCTTCAGTTTCATGGTTCCCAGTTTACAGCAGAAAAAGTGAAAAACAATATAAAAGAAAAGAAAAAAAGAAGTCAAACCATGTTTAGCTCTCGTGGCTACAATGAAAAGCTTGAAAATGTGATCAGGGAGCAATTTTAAAGAAAACAAAAAATTGACAAAAAGATATTACTTGTTTATTGTAGCAAAGGAAGGCAGGTGGGAGATGAAGATTGCAAGGTAAATACCATGAAGGAGAAGACTGCTCTGACCAGAGGGAGTAATGGCAGAGAAACACACGAACATTAACTGCAACTTAAGAAAATTTCTAGTCAACAAAACACTGGTTTCCTGAAAAGACTCGTCTGGGACCCTTGCAGGTAAAAAAAAGTTGTGTGGTTTTGAAGAAAGAAGACATGTGAGAACAATTACACAAGCCGGGTCCTGATGCTGAACACTGAGATGTCGTAGGACCCATGCCTATGCTCCAGGTTGGTGCTCCTAACACAAAATTTTTTTATTTTTTTTTTTAATTGGCAAAACTGAATGGGTGTTTAGTCACAGGATTAAGGCTGCTTTTACTGTACTTCTTAGCTGAACAAAGAAACTATTCAGATAAGGAAATTCAGAATAGTGAATTCTTTCAGTGGTAACCACTTGTGCTTTTAAGGACGTACACTCTCTTTCTGCATTTATATCCTATTGCGCTAACTCCAGGAAATTATGGGAGGGTTGAAGAATACAGAGGCAGGATCTACTCAGAGGACCACAGTGACAAGATGAAAGGCAGCATGCGGAAATTGTGGTGAAGGAAAAACATTGACATATTTGGAAAAAAAAAAATCACCATGCAGCTAGTTCAGAGGACTGAGAAACAGAGAGGCTGTGAAATCTCCGTCCTTGGAGATATTTGAAAACAAACTGGACGTGGCCCTGAGCAGTCTGAACTAAGTTGGCCCTGCTTTGAGCAGAGCATTGAACCAGGTCATGTCTAGAGGTCCATTCCAAACTGTGTTATTCCATCAAACTATGATTGTAAGTATAAATGTTATGAGCAATTTAAATTCTTAACTGGAATTTAAAGGCTATTTGGGTCCCTTTGTGAAACTTACACAAGTGTCTAAAAAAAAAGGTTATAGAAAAGGCTACACAGTGACACTCTCACACTGATGCTACATGGCCACTCGTGGACTCAATGCACCTTACTAATTGCTTTAATTTCTAGTACTAAGGCAAGGTCACCCGTCAGGCCACACCAGTACAAATACAAGACCAGGGAGACTGTTTCCTCCAGAAAACATTACCAACAACTATTCATTCAACATTTGTTTGACTAATCTTTGTACCATGTTGTAAATGTCTCGGATCGTGTAGCTTAGAACTCTATGATGTAGACGCATCTCCTTAGAGATCCCACGTAATTCCTCCCTATCACATCTGACAGATTAGTAGGTGGGATCAGAGCAGCCATTTGGGCTAATGGCCCCTAATTTGGCAGACTGCCATGCCATGAAAAAGAAAACAAAAGAACAACTAGAACATAGTTTTCCTCACAGAAGCAAAAATAGTGGTTGCTAGCCTCAGTCCATAAATCTTAACTTTTTTAAAAATTATTTTCTCTTTCAAACCATTGGGGGGAAATTTGGTAGTAGTCTAAATGGCAGCATAAGGAATATGGAAGATTGTATCTGTGTAACCAGGCATATGGGTAATTTACTACTATTAGGAACTATGTTGTGCCCCTACTCCCCACCTACTGGCAAACATATCCCACGGGTCCATAGTTCACCACTTTTGGACGGCAGCAGCTCGAGGAATGGACTGGTAAGGCTTGTTTTAGGCTTAGACTGTAACAAAACCCCAATGAATTAAGCCACTTGCAGTTGATGCACGTGCTACTTAATTTAAAAAAGTAATAATGATAAAACCTGCCTGTTATCTAAAGTAGGGTTATATTTGGTAATATGAGATTTATTCTAATGAAGGTACTTACGCAGCCTCTGAAGATGTTAAGGTTTTGGAGACGTACATAATTTTTGAGATACCTGTCCTCAGGCCAAAAATCTAGATGACTTGTCCAAAATTCCACAGGAAGTCTGAGGCAGTGACTTCAACACCAGATCTTTGAGGGTATTGAATACACACGTGAATTTTCCTGCAAAAGCTGATATTCTGTCCATGTCTTAGCATTGGTTGTCTAATTCAAATGTGGCATGTGCTTATTTTCAGAAGGAGACCTAATTAATCAGTAGACCTTGCCATGTGTTTAGGCAGCAGAGCGTGCTTTGTCCATGAGAATTTGGGATGATCCACTTGGTATGTGCTCCAATCTCTGTTGTCTCCTTGGCGTTAACACAAGAAAACGATGGTTGGTTGTACTAAGTAATTTGGAACAGTTTTAATTAGAAACATGTGAAAGTTATTCAACACAGTCATTTTGGTTTAAAAGCAATGTGGATTTGCCAAAAGGGAAATTGTTCTAAACAAAGTGTCAAGCCTGGCAAAGCTCCATTGTCACAAAAGTTTCACACTTCTGAAATTCTTCAAATGCATTGCCTGATATTTTCCAACAGGAAAACAAAAAAATCCCTTCATTTGATTTGAAATTATTTTTTACTTATAGATAGAAAGTTCAAAATGCTTTAAAAGTCAGAACTTCTGATACTAAAAAATATTAAAAAGAAAATTCTATGATTGGTAGAGAATGAATGATTTTTGGAGTGGGCAGGAGATGCTGGTGGTATATGACATTTACATTAAGACATCTAAGAGACAAGAAAAACACGGAAATCTGAACCCGTGATTATAATTTTTTTTTTTCTCCAAGGGGTCTGTTCTTAAACTCATGCAATAAATCACATCTGTTTCTGGGAAACATACTGTAGCAGCCAATCTTTCGTTACATTCTATTCCCTCTCCTAAGGCACTGAAGATCCTTGGTGAGGAACAGTGTCCCTACTTTTACTAATGCCAGCGTGGCCATATAAAAAGAGATATATTTTAAGGATACCACATCTGGCAGTCAGGCTGGCAAAATGGGCAGTTTTCATGAACTGAACTCTGAAAAGCTGGAGGAACTTTTATGCTGTTCTTTGTCATGTTTTCAGGGGTGACTATGAGCGATACTTCCCTTCTCTTCCTCCCGATTTCCCTTCCCAGTCTGGCTGGTTAGACTATAAAGTCTCAGGGAGAAGATTGTCTCTTACTAACTGCTTCTACACTAACGAGTCTCTTACCTCTATAGGGACCTCATCTTATGTTATTAGTAGCAGTGTATCATCATATTATTAATTTATAAGAAAATTTGGTGAAATATTCTGTTATTTAGTAGGTTTTCACTTGCAACTATGAGTGAGCTACATATTAGGATCAAAGCATCCACACATGAAAGTCGTTTTGGGAAAAAAATCCCTCCAACAACAATAAATAAAGTCACTGAATTGGTTTTAGCAGTGTCCCAAAACAATTCCCAGTAACATGCACTTTCACAAGATTTTGCACTTAATTTTTATTTTTTATATATTATTTTCCTTTTTGCTTCCTTCACTGTCAGGTTTTTAATCTCCAAGATGAACAATAGTCTTTGAACATGACATTTTGTGCTATGACCCCAAGATGTTTCATTTCAATAGGATGCCTCATTTTTTAATTTTCTGCCCAGCTCAAGGTCTTTACCTTCACCTTGATCCCAAAGGATCACCACTTTTTAGTTTTCTATTACTGTGTATAGCTTGGACTGTGAACATTATTCATCTCTGAAGATGTGGTACTGGCCACTGACACTCCAGTTAATGATTATTTTCATTGTGTGAGTAATAGTAGCATTGCCTTGTGCTCTAAAAGGTACTACACACTCCTGTAACCAGAGTAGGATAAAAATCTGGAAAATAGCTCACAGTTTCGCATGCTTTTGTTTAAATATTTCAAAATCATTCTAAGAACTGAAAAAAAAGTGTCATTTATGAAAGCAACTTTAACAGGATTTACACAGAAAGAGCATAATGCCAAAAAGGCTCTAAATTGGTTTCAGCATTTTCTGTAATGTGTTTGGAACATGGTGGTTTCTCAGTAAATGAAGAAATTAAAACCAGATGGCCCAGAACACAGCAGTTCCACAAAGAGCCTGACATTAGCCCCCTTACCCATTCTTTGACAAGACTTAGCAATTACTGAATAAAGGTTGCTTTTGCAGCTAGTCAACACATACAACTACTGGCTGATGTTTGTGGAGTTTTCAGTTGTGGGTGCTCCTGTGAGTCCTGATGGAGAAAAAAAAGTAATTTGTACAGAGTTTGCTTTTCAAAGAAGATGCACACTCACCACCTCACTTAAGCTTTTGGAGTGGGCTTCATCTGAAGAACCGAGGAGCTTTACGTTTAAGCTCATCATCTTGGTCTTTCACTCCAGTCAACAGAGACCTACCCAGTGCATCCAGTTCATTAAAGGGGAAATTAATCTTCTCCTGAAAGTGCGTGTTCAAAATAAGTTAGAGAATTGCAGTGGGAAGAGGCAATTTCTTTCCTCTGATTAACAGCTAGTGCGCCCTCAGTGGTACCAATCGCCTGTTTTATATAGATTTATGTAGAGGCTAAATTAAGGGACTGGAGTATTTTTTCTATGAGGAAAGGCTGAGAGAGCTGGGCCAGTTCAGCCTGGAGAAGAGAAGGCTCCGGGGGGACCTTATCAATGTATTTACATACCTGAAGGGAGGGTGCAGAGAGGACAGAGCCAGGCTCTTTTCAGTGGTGCCCAGTGACAAGACTGGAGGCAATGGGCACAAACTAAAATGCAAGAGTTTCTGGCTGAACCTCAGAAAACACTTTTATTTGGTGAACAATACCCTGTTACTCACCTACCGTGCAGCATGGGTAAGGTGAGTGGCAGAGGGATAAAAAGAATATAAAGTAAGATAGGGATCCACCACAGACTTTTTCTCAGCATACAAGAGCTGCTGAAGAATAAACAATAGACAGTTATTCAAAGGTGAGAATTGTGCATGCTTATGTAAAGAATGAGATTTTATAAAGTATATAAACGGCTTTTACAGTGTGAATTCACTTTCATCACAAAAGCAATGTCACTTCATCCCTACCACAGGGGCTGACTACAGACTGCAGTTGAATAATTTTTGCATCAGGAAAATGAACTCTTAAAGTTTATCATAAATCTCCAAATTTCAGTTTATTGACAGGCTAGAAGTCCTTGTAATTTAACAGCAGTCTCCTCTTTAGTTTTCAAGAGGAGAGTTTGATGGGCTGATTCAGACCGACAATGACTTTACTATTGCTTAACTAGTTACTCTTGGTCAGATGAGCTGCAGTAAGAGACTAGGGACAAGCTTGTAGCTGCAGGAAAGACCTAACACTCCTGTTAAGGCTTAACAAACTCATACCTTTATGCCTTCTGACAACTCAAATTTGCTACTTTTCATTTGGCAAAGTAACCTTTAAATTGTTTGAAGCCTTTCAAAAGAGCTTAACTCTGGTGGAGGAAGGGGATCTGACTGTCTCCACAGCCCTACCATAAGCCCAATTTCGTGAAGTCCAGGATATACTTACCCATATTATGAATCCTAATTGTATAGCATTAGCTTCTAAATGCAAAGGGTTAACAAACACAAATAACGAGAGAGTTTTCTATCAAACCTCTGCTTCCTTTCATGTGGACTGGCTTTTACGTAGATTTCTTTTCCTTTTGGCCACAGATCCTCTTGTTTCAGCTTGTCCCCATCAGCACTAAAGGAAGTTGCTTGATGAAAACTTTAAGGATGCTCTCATACATATTTACAACATCTTCTAAAACCTTTGTGTGACACTGAAAAAGGCTGGAGACAGTCGTGTCACAGAAACAGAAGAAAACAAAAAATATGCTGTCTTGAGGCATCTGGGTACATAGTGAGAAGCGAACAGATTTTCACTGATAGGTGGTTAAGCCAGAAAACCACCTTATTTGACAACACAGATCTTTCTTTTCATTCAGAAAGCACTTCTCTCACTCATTGTTTCCAGTCTATTTTCCAGACTACTTCAAGTTTTGCACTGAATGGACTATACCTATTCCCATCATTTTAATCCCATGCATTTAATTGCTTTGTACTTTGCAATGATGTAAGGCATATGGAGAAGCAGTTTGCAGGGCAGACAAGTGCTACTTTGGGTTATTTCAACAATAGTCCTAATGGAGTTCCAAACAAAACAACTAGAGGTAGTAGGGTTTTGCAGAACAAACAGCAATAACATAGATGAATGGGTTTTACTACTTTTTGTGAAAATAGTTCCCTCTTTTCCACATTGCTTTCCCAAAGATAAAATGAACTGTCCTACGTATGGATGTCGCTGGGGAATTGGTTTACTGTTAGGTATAAAGCAGGAGTATCAGATGGCCAATAGAGAGGAAATGAAAAAATTCTTATTATTGGGAGAAAAAAGGAAAGTTATTACTTGAAATGGTCCAAATTCATTCTTCCAGAAGCTATCAGCAATTTTCCTGAATATCTACAGCCCATCAGGGTCTAATTTTCTCCAAACATGTGCAAAGTCTAGTTGTCTAGCCGTCCAGGCTCTCTCATGTTTGCTGTGCTTCAGTAACTATGTGCTGGTAGTAGTGATGTTATTGCAACTTTAGCTTTCCTCCTCTCCCCATTTAATCTGCTCTTTGAGACATTACGGTGACCGTAAGTGTAGAGTAGTTGCAGACAGAAGTTGGTGAAACCCTTGGTAATAGTTATTCAGACTTTACCACCCATTTTTCTCCTCCAAAAATACATTCAGGTGGTCTAAGAATTTTACTAAAATTGCTGAATTCATCAGGGGGAAAAGAAAGGGAATAAAACCACCCCTGAAACCTACAGAACTTGATGTGTTTGTACAAAACAAAGCCATATTCAACTCTCAGTGCAAAATGGCTTTTCTTTTTGGAATTTAATGTATTTTTATGAAAAAATAAAAGACTTGACAAAATGGAATATTTTGTTTCCAGTTCAAAAAAAATATTTTATTCAGTTTCAAGAGCTTTTGCAAGTTTTCAGTTGGTTTGGAAATGTGAATACATTTTTTTATTCCAAATGCGCTGGAAAAAGTTATTTAATCATACAACTCTAGTTTTGGCACACAAAAAGATCAATTATTTCCTAGAGATTTGCAGGCTTTATGGACAGGTGGGTCTTCAAATAGGTCTGAAAGAAAATGCTGTGTGTAGCTGCAGACTGCTATAGGTAATACCACTATAGTTAAAGAAAATGCAGGGATCAAGTCTTTATTTTGTATGCTCCTTACCATGGTGGTTTGCAGGTCCTAACCCAGCACAACAGATCTTAGTATCCTCACAGGACTAAAACATGTAGTGAATATGATGGGCCTGAGACAGACTGTTCCCTGTTGGTGTACAAGAGGGATGTGAGGCCACGGTGAACTCTGGAGGATCTAATTCAGAGTATCTTAGAACGTTACTGTTCTCATATGTAAACTCCTGCAGCGGAGTCAGGAAAGTGAAACATGAACACTCTGAATTCAAGTCAGTCCAAAGTCCTGTAGCTTAGCTCCAACCCATCTTCGTCAGCAGCTTTAAAACTAATTTCCAGATTTTCAGCTATCTCCTGATACAGGAGCAGTAACTTTTGGTTACAGTTCCCACATCACAAAAGCTTGGGCAAAGGCGGGCAGAGACATCCTGAACATCTGTACCATTTCTGGTTTGAATCCCTGTTCATAACTGTGTTGTAAATCCACAGAAAGGATGTAGGAGAGAAGCACAAAAGGGACTTGTGTCCCTTCCAGAACATGAAAAGCAGTATTTCTTGATTGCTTGGGTAGTGATTCAAGACCTGTGCAGACCCTTAGCATGTTGGTGAAACTCACTCGTATGCCTAAGTGACTACGTAGACTTGACTTTGGGTGTGCCAAAATGTTCAGGAGGAAGACTTCAGATAGATATAGACCTGGGCATCACACTTCCGATGGGCCCTGGGACCCTCCCCACTCAATATTTAAGCATCTTTAAACCTGAATCTGAAGAGGCTTGTGTCCCCATGTGGTATAAATGTCACCTAATGATAGCCTTTGGATTCTTCTATAGAAAGGAATTACTCTTTACTCTGTCTTCTAAAGTGTTAATAGGTACCTTGAGAAAAATTAGGTGCTTATATGTATATGATTAGTGTTATTTGTTCTTGGGTATTCAAGATGGATACATGAGGATGACAAGTATTATACAGGACCTACAGGAGATCCACACCCTTTGGGGGAGGAAGTTGAAAGTCAGGTAAAATTCACCATTATTTCCAGAAAAAACCCTTGTGTCTCTATTTAATTCTATCCCACATCTCCACTGGTAATGAGCGGACTTTAGACATCTCCAAGACCTACCTTAACCTATCTTCAGATATCTGGACCTGAAGGCACTGTAAAGTGCTTCTGAAGTGTAAACTTCAATCTCATTTTCAGTTCTTCAGAACATTAAAATTCCATTGATTTCAGTATATCAGCAGTTTCAGTGATAGCTGTGAAGTTTTTTATAATAAATTACTAGATGTGGTATATACATCAGGATTTAATGTGAAGTGCCTTAGATTTTGAATTACATTTAATAGCCACAATTGTTTTCACTTCATTCCCTTGTTTGTTTCAACCATTCATCACCTTGCTTAGATTAGCAGTAGCTTTGGGCAAAATTTTCCTGAATGTTTTGAGCTGAGGCTGGGAATTGAAGTGCTACTACATTTTTTGTCTCTGTGCCCAAGACTGAAAACAGCACTTAAATGCTACGTAAGGTCTAGCCAATGACTTTGGAAAAAGTCACACACTGATTTATGTGAATTTCCTTTACAGTAACATAGAAATGATATGGGCTAGAACAGAAGGAAGCAGTTACCCAGAAGAACTTCAAAATCATTCTTTGATCTTGCAATTGCTTGAACACCATTTCTCCTGCAGAGCAACACTTCAGAAATAGGATGAAAAGAGTATTTTAATATGAAGAGGATAAAGAAAGTTATTACAAATGGATCGTTTTGCCCCTCCAACCTGACACACATATTTCTGACGATGAACGGTGGTTGTCTGCCTTCACAGGTAGAAGACACTGGGTGCCAAAATCCTTTTTATAGAAGTGCGGAGACACTTAGCAGGAAAAAATGGCTGTGAGTTAAGAAAAAAACAGACCCAAAGATTCACCACTCCCCTAAATAATTGTACCTGAGAACTATCAGAAGAACCTGCCAGAGCATAAGCTGCATTTACTACCCTGTGACGTTTATAAAAGCAAGATAAGGGATGCTCCTAGAAGTTATGATTCAGCCAAACACGAAGCAGACTTTAATCAGACCAGTGTTACTGCCTCGTTCCAGTGGCTGGAAACCAGCTGGACTTCTGCCTTTAAAGGTTCTGCTCCTGCTTGAGGGTCAGAGCACTTCAACCCACCCAGGAACCTACCGTGCACTGGTGACGTTTGAGGCTGAGCTGGGGAGGTGGTTTTCGACCCATAAATATTTCTCAGCATCTTTACAGAAACAGGTGGGGGTATTTTGAAGAGTTTCACCTCTGCACTGGTATGCTCACAGCTGGATGCCCATTGCCAGGTTTCCTTGAGCGGCGATCTGATCTGGTCCTGACCAGGGAATTGCAAACACCAGGCAGTTCTTATAGCGGAGGGCGAGCGCTAGTATTCAAGGTTTATGCTCCTTACACAATATTCAAATAGCACAAATTAATTTTCCCAGAAGGTAAATTTTGTGGTCTGGTGCAGAGTCAGCCCAGTGGTGTATTTCCTATTCTGCAGACATGCCTCCTTGCCCACAGCTGGGTACAAATGAGGAGAGTGCACTCTGCTAGGATTAGAAGGAGCCGAGATAGATGGGCAGGATGCTAAATCCTGCAGCCCACACACTGAAAAACTCCCAAGGTCAGTGCTCAGAAATTACAGTTCTCCCTGTCCTTAAAATGCAAGTAAAAATATTTCTTCTTAAATCATGAAGCTTGGAAAACCTTGAGCAGGTAGGAGAGGTGGGGAGCTTGATCACCATGGAGCTACAGTTGACAGCAACTAAAGCACGGTCCGATATTAATGCGGCTGTTTTATCACATGTTGTGTTTGAACTTCTCCTTTCTCAAGCTCTGAAATGAGCTGAATGCAGCCTACCTCAGCTTTCAAAGATCAAGGACACCCACAACAAAACCTTTGTGGGAACACAGTTATTCACACCTGGCAGGGAGGCAACCAGCCATTGTTAAACTTCTTTTCTCCCACTCAGAGGTCCTTCTCCCAAAAGAACAAGACTCCTCCATACCCTTCCGATCCCATGGATGTTGTCCGCCTCTGGACTAACTATTGGCCGGGTGATCACCGGGAAGCACTGCTGTGCGTGAAGAAGAGGATGGGACACATACCCACCATACAAGGGGAAGAAATATAATCGTTGAATTTAGGCTGTAGGAAAAAGTGAGATGCAAATATTGTATTCCTTCACCTACAACCTGTAACCCTTTAGAAAAAGCGCAGGATACCTGCTCCTGGTATGGTTTTGTTATGTAATGAATTTATTTTTGTGCACAAAACTCCTTTCCTTAAGTGTTTGCTCTGAGATCATGGGGGAAGGCATGGCTCCGGGCTCCTGAGCAGCATTTACAAGCCGCCTCTTTACAGCCCTGAATTATGGCTTAGGCTGTTCTGCAAATAACCCCCTACAAAAACTGAGTGATTGCAAACAGCAGGAAAATGTCAAAATCACCTTGTTTAATCAAACCAGAATCAGTTTCCTTTGGAACAAGAGATATGTTTCACAAGGGCTATTCCTAAGCCAGAATTTTCAGCTTTCAACATCTACCTCTGTTACTATTTGAGTCTCTAAAAGAACACATGAACATGATTTGGGTTTGGTTTGTGTGCTCTACAAAAGAGCACACAAAAGCAGACAAAAGAAAGGAAAAGGTTTAATTTCGTGCAAGCTTAGATGAAAAAAACAAATGAACACAAAGGAATAAGAAAACAACAAAAAGTAAAATCAAGTTCGGATTGAGTCTGAATGAGGAGCAAAAATTCACAAAGTTAGGAATAACTAAAACTTGAAACTTGGAAATTTTTCTTCAAATTTTTATAAAGGTATATCTGCTTTGAATAGGCTATGAGTTTATTAAGCAATAAATGGGTGAAATGTAGCTCTGTAGGGAAAATCTGTCATATTTTCAGATTTATAGCCCTATACAAAGCAGATTTTGATTTTTTTTTTTTCCTTCTGGCTTGTCCAGAATATGTTCTCAAAGGTTAATCTCAATCCATTGGAAGTTTTCTAATGACCTTCGGATGGTTTTGGAGTAATTGTCGGAAAGTGGCAAAACCCCATTCAGTGACTTATTTATTTTCAAAGTCTTCCGTTCATTGAAATCTCTCCAGTTTTAGAAAAGATTCTGCTCCCACATCACACAAGTAGTTCAATAAGCTTAAATTCTGCTATAGTAAAGCAAAAACATGGGAGCAGTCTCATAACATTTCACCCTCATTGTGTTAAAAAACAGCTTTAGGAATAAAAAATGAATGAAAATTTGATGAAGACAGTACATGTCTGTCCTGGTTTCTGCTGGGATAGAGTTAATTTTCTTCCTAGTAGCTGATATAATGTGTTTTGGATTTAGTATGGGAAGAATGTTGATAACACCCGGATGTTTTCAGTTGTTGCTGAGTTGTGTTTAGACTAAATCGAGGATTTTTCAGCTTCTCATGCCCAGCCTGCAAGAAGGCTGGAGGGGCACAAGAACTTGGGAGGGGACACAGCCAGGGCAGCTGACCCAAACTGGCCAACGAGGTATTATATACCATGTGATGTCATGTCCAGTATAAACTGGAGGGTGTTGGCCAGGAGGTGTGGATTGCTGCTCAGGGACTGGCTGAGCACCAGTCAGCAGGTGGTGAAGAATTGCATTGTGCATCACTTGTCTTTCCTGGGTTTATTTCACTTTCTTTTTGTTACTTCCTTTTCATTACTATTATTACTATTATTAATTTTAAAAAAATAATTTCAATTATTAAACTGTTCTTATCTCACCCCACAAGTTTTACTTGTTTTCAATTCTCCTCCCCATCCCACCAGGGTGGGGGGAGGAGTGAGCGAGTGCCTGAACGGTGCTTAGATGCTGCCTGAGGTTAAATCACAACTATTTCCTAAAGAAAGGGAGCATTAGGTACGTCATCGCTGTAATTGTTCATATATGCAGCCATCCTTTTTCGAAAAGCTCAGCTAGAATAAATAGCACAGTTCTTAGTGATTTCAGCTATTCCAGCTAACTTCTAGAGGGGGTGGCATGGGGTAGGTCCTACCTGGGCAGTAGGAGTGAATGACTCCATGTATAATCTGTAATCCTCTACAAAAAGACTCCCAAATAGCAGCTCCCAGGGTAGTTTTGCTATGTAACAAATTCACCGTTGCAAGGTAATTTTTGCAAGGTAGCATGGTAACATGATTAATTCCTTGTCTTTATCTTGCTAATCCAGGAACAAGCTATCCTCATCGTGAATGTTGATGTGAGGAGGTGTCAAGGGTGCTTATAGCAGATTCTCCAAGGAAGTGAAACTGCATAGTAAAGTACGTGGTACTTGAAAGACTCTTTGTGCCTCGCAGCACATGGAAACACGGCAGTGTTCCACGGGAAACTGAGGCAGAAGAGCAAAGGCTTTTTCTGTATCTTTTATAAAATGTTGAGCTTTCTTAAGGAGAGCTTGAAAACAATTTGAGGATTGCAAACAAAGGGCCAGAAGTGCTGATGCGAAACTCGTGCTGCAGAAGAGGAGTAAATCTGTTTAAATAACTGAGATGCTGTTGTTCCTTTATAGCACTCAGATATACTGGAAAAAGTATCCTTTAAACTTAGAAATAAGTACTGGGATACAACTGATACAGTATATATCACAGAAATTTGTTGCTGCTTGTGATAATGCTCCGAGTTTCTTTTTCTGTAGCTGCAGATGGAAAATATGTCTGGTAGGGAAACACAGAATTGAAACACCTAAATATACTAAGCCTTTTCTACAGAAATTCCTAAAAAGACTGTTTCCTCCATTTTCTGGACCCCATATATCAAAATGTCTTCAGCTGTAATTACATTTTTGCACAGTGCAGGAATAAAAAGCAGAGTTCAGGTTACTCTGGTCACTGCCATTTCTGTGACCTAACATTTGGATTTTTTCTTAGAAATAATTTTCTACACTAAGATTTCATTTTTGGTTTATAGGGGAACTTCAGATAAGGCTGCATATTGGAAGTAACTATTAAGTCTTTGCTTTTGTAAGTCTGGACCATGCAAATATTTTGGTTGAAAATAACCCATTTTTTCATCTGGGAAAATGTTTCCAAACACATGCTAGGTAAAACTGGTGGCTTAATTGAAATGGCTAAGCTAGCAGCCTGCTCCCCAAATAGTCCCTTTCCAATTAAATGGACAATTAAATGATTCTTTTGGTTGGATATAGGTGTGTGCTCTGTTCCTTAGGTGTGTGCTCTGATATTCCAGTGGAAGGCACAGGTTGTGAGCTCCTGAGCAGCACTTAACAAGCAGTAAAATGTTTAGAGACAGAGCAATAGTTTTCTTACTAAAATATTTCTGATAAGCATTTCAAGGGTAAAACCTGGCCAATATATACACATAACATTTTGTCTTTTGGGTAGATGAAGAAGAAATTGAAGCTGAAAAATGTTAATTTCCCTTCCACAAGCAATCCAGTATTTTCAAAAGAAAAGCTTTTATTGATCTTTTCACAACATGCAAAGCTGCCATGCACAAAGGCCATGCTGTGCGAGGCTCTGCATATACACAATGTAAAACTTTGTCCCCCAATCAATTTTGGGTACTCTTTGTAAGAGCACAGCTTATCTGCCATACCATGAAAAGTGGTACCATGAAATACCAATGCCACGAAATTCAGTTATGGGGTTAAAAAATATATGATTCATGCACAGCGTAACTATACAAGATGTGTTTCAAGTCATAGATTTGACTCACATTTAGATGTCTACTTGTGAGGCTCTGCCTGCTCGGTGGGTGTCCCAGATCTCTTTACAGCTAATGGAAATCTAACCAGTGAAATGAGACGAGCCTCCAGATAAAGAAGGCTGAATGTAACAGCTTATTTGAGATGCCCTGGAATATCTTTTCTGGCCTCCATCTTACTTTCAAGTGGATTTAGGCCTCCCACCTGCTTGTCTTGAATACCCCAGGTCATCTTAAGACACATTAGGTGTATCTTCCTTAGCATGAGCTGAATTACTGTCTGGGCTCTACTGCCTATATTGTCTACTCCAACAGGTATAATGCAAGCTTAAACCAGCTCAGATTGCGCAAAGAATCCCAACTTTGGTTTACTCCTTCAATATTCAGGTCTGACACCAGATGTCCATAAATTTGTGGAGCACAATGGTCAAGACCAGACTTTAGTCAATGCTCCACATGTCATGGCAATAAGTGGATCCCTGTCTCAAAGGAATGAGTGTGCTGCAAGAATTTAGTCCACATTTCATGGCTAATAATAGTCAGGGAATGAATTAAGCTAAGAAACAGATTTATTCATTTCCAGAATGCCTTGCCTCCAAGAAACAAGGGACCAAACAAAAAACACAGATGCCCCCCAAATGAGAAGAGCAGAATCTGATACAGTCCTCCATGGCAGACAAACAGCACTTATTTTTAGTCAGGCCCAAATCTGCCTCTGTTTGAGTGTATCAAAGCTTCAGCCTTCTGCTTTACTTCTCATTGAAATGGTCCTTGAGTGCCCTTATGGTCAGCTCCTGCATTTCTTCCAGAGGACTTTGATCTTCTAAGTCTTTAACTATATCCCCATCCCACTTTTTTATATTTTGCACAACTGCAACATGCGTAGTGTACTGCTGAACAGTTGCACCCAAAAAAGCCTCTTTGGATTTGGATGGAAGTCACCACAAGTGTGTAGAGTTGGGGGTTTTTTTTTGCTTTCTCAGCAACTTTTTATTTCATATTTGTATCCTGCTTACATGGCGAGTAGGCAGAGACACTTCGCCTTGTTTAAACTGCATCGTACCTAATGACAAAAGACATTTTGAGGGCAGCAGTCAGAGCACATTCAGAGACTCAGGAGGGTGAGGATAGCAAATCTCACCTTCAGAGGTACAACTACCAGTCCATTCCAGACAAATGGCAGCTTGACAGCCCTGAAACAAGGGGTACAGTTGGGTGGAAATTACGTCTCTGAAGACTAAGATGCACAAAATAATTCTCTGTCCATATTTTGTGTCCAGACTACTGCTTGTTTAGATGGGTAAAACAGTTGGCTTGTTCAGATGGGTAAAGCTGTTGGCTGGCAATGAAGGGAATCTGTTCCTGGATTCCTGCTTGGAGGCAGATTCTTTTTGTACCGGTAAACAAATTATTTTGTTCCTTTGCTTTCTTTGAACTACCTCCCAATTATTTCATGGGGGTATTTTGAAGGTCCTTCGCTTGGTTCTGTGTAGTCATCAACTGCAATTCACCATGACTTCGCTCCAGGGAAACATTGGCCTTTTGTTTCCAAAGCACTCTAGGAACCTTGCTCACAATGTTTCAAAATACTAAATAAATAATGAATCCCCCATCTAAATCATTACAAAACTGATCATCCAGTGAATCATTCTGCTTTTATCTGAGAGAGCTCATGTTGAAAAATGTGTCATATCAGTATTTATAATGACCTCTGCAAAAGTAATTCTACCCCAAAACTTCAGAAAATTCATAAGCAACAAATGAAATTAAGTAGGTTTAGGTTTATTACAACTGTGATATTATTACAGTGATAGTATTGATAGCTGTTTTTATTTAAAATCCTGTATATGTATTATGGAAAACCCCAATCTTTACCTTAGTAAGGCCTACAAAACAAATTTGGAGACGTAATATGGGACAGCAAAGAAAGAAATAGTTTCAGAGTTGGGGAGAGATGAACATTGCTAAAGCATTGCTTGCTATGTCAGTAATATTCCTCTCTTCTCCCCTTTGCTGTCAAGGATTCAAATATAATTGGGACAATCCAGGGGAGACTAAAGTATGGCTTCCTCCGTGCATACAGGAATCCACAAGTTTATATTGTTTAGGGTGCTGCAAGACAGTTTTCTTGCATTTCTGGAGCTCAGAACTGACTTTTTGATGTTTCATTTTCTTAGTCTTACCAACAGTCAGCTGGTGTGATGGACGTGAATGGAGTATCAAATCAATGTTTATTCAAAACTCTGCACTATTAGAATAATCTTAGAGCATTATTAAACAAGCCTCAGTTAAAAGTGTGTCCATTACAAATTGCTGAGGCCAAAAGAATTGTTGGAGTTGGCATGGGACAGACTAAGCAACCTAATTTTACTTACATTCACCTTTGTTTCATTGGAACATCACCTAATACATATGCCATGATCAGTGAATAGGAACACTGAGGTCTGCAGTGCTCACAAGACAGGTATCTCTTGGAACAAGGAGATTTTCGAGTTTCAGAAGCAGGAATCAATTATCTATAAAACAAACAGTGAGTCCAGACAATGTGACTTTTGGCCTGTACTTTAACCAATAGTTAGTTGATCTAATCACAGCAGCTGGAGCTTTTAATTTGCTCCTGCATCGACGAGTACGACACATAATGTTTACCAGTGCATATGATGTCACCATTTCAGAGATTTCAGTGGCTTCCACCGAGAGGTTGAGTTTTCCATGCCTGCATTTTTGGTCACTCAAAGGGAAAATATTAATTATAATGCCACTGTTGGAAGAGCTGCACTGATTTATCCTACCTAAGGAGGTAGCTTTGAATCTGCTGCCTCTATTCTGCTACACTAGCGTCATACCTGGAAGTGACTCAGTGTGAATGGGGTGATGACTTTTACTCATCAGGTCATGCATAACACCTTGGGAAAGATAATTTTTCATCAGTAAGCCTCATGTTCCAACTATTAAGCAATTCTCTGCTTATTTAGTGTACCACAGATTTCTGGGAAACCTCGATTACCTTCAAACCTTAGTTAGGTAGGTTTGAAGAACAACTACAGGATTTTCAGGGAAAATGGCTGTAGACCGCTGGGTTTCAGAATGACTTGTTTGCCTCCAAATTGCTGTGAAAACACTAACCTCAGTGGTAACATGGTTGCAAATGTACGGTACTGGAGATCCAGGTCTGTACTGTGATCCTTGTGTTATGGTAACCCTTCATCAAGGTTATCTTTCATAACCGCTCTTCTTTCTACTAACAGAGGAACATGCACGTGTCACAGATGAGAAGAATCTAGGGTCTTTTTTGATTTTTACTTCCTAGGCACCTGCATCTTATTTTCAATGTAGTTACACAGATGAAAAAAAAAAAAAGCAATTATTTTGTGACGAGCCCGTTAGGACCAACACAACGTTACCTCTGAAGAACTGTGTAGGGCCAGCTGACTTTGACCTATGATACTTCTGCTGATTTAATCAGGATCGTTGGTTTGTGCTTTTCAGTTTGTTGTCTACCACACAACATTCCTTCAGAAGTGTGGGAGGAACTTGTTCTCAAAGTCCAATACTAGACATGACTGGCAATCACAAAAATGCCTAGAAGTTCTCTCCTCCCTAACTTTGTTTCCACTCTTGCCTCCAGGTTTATTTGTTTTAGAGGGATATCTTCTCCATGAGAAGTAGTATGAATATGAAGAAAGACAATGAAGTAAAGATTTGTCATAGTTCAATCTGAAGCTGAAGTTAATGGAGATCCTAAGAAATAAGCAGAAGATATTTTTTTCTGGGGGTCTTCTGTTTTACAATACTCGTAGAGCAAAATGATAAACTCAGAACTGTCTGGGCTACCAGACCTTCTGGTTAGAGACACCAAAGCCATTTTTTTGTCTCCACAAGATGGATTTCTCTTCTATAGCAAATATCTATATTCATTGCCTACTACATGAGGTGTTAGCCCTTGTAAATCTGTGACATGGTACTGGTACATCACAGTCCCAGCTCCCCGAAGTTAAATCAAAGCACACACGGTTTCTCACTTCTTTTTTTATACAAATGTCGGAACAACTCTGTTAGATTACACTTGCACCTTCATCCAGATGTTCATATCCCATCTCTGTCACAGGATGCTGTTCCACCTCTGATCAGTAGTTATTTCCCCTATTTCCCAGCAAGGTCTACAACAGTTTTTTAGTGACCACAGTAGTGCAAACACTGAAGCCTTAGATGGACTTGGCAGACCAAAGCTAATCAAGGTCAAGGTTTGCCATACCAGGCCAACTAGTCAATAGTTAAAGGCCTGATATTAGTTTCTTCAAACACACCTAAAATTAATATAATTCAAATTTATAGCATTATTTTTGCTGTGGAGTTCCTAAAAGTATTAAAAACCTGTTTTGAGTATACGAGTTATTTAAATTACCTCGATGAAAGATTACACTTCTAGGCATTTGCTCTAGCCTTTCCTCTTTAAACTATAAAATATATATTGCCCATTAGTTTTTCTGTGTTTTATTCCTGTTTCATTTATGAAATTCAGAAACAATTGGAAGACATAAATACATCAATGCAACCTAAGCATCCAACTCCACACAACAATCAATGATCACTTCTTCATGTATTATTATTGACAAATACTTTTGAGGACTGAAAGATTTGACCTTTTTGAATTCATGCAAATCTATGAAACTCAAGTCAACCTACTACATCAAAGCTTTCAACAAGAAATATTATTTCCACTGCAAGTGAATAAAAGAATATCTTTGAGGTGTCTCTAGGTAGGAAATTTATTATTTTAATTATAGATTTTTACGGTTAAAGATCGTAGAAAATCACTAGCTTTAGAATCAGTGTTCATATTTACTGTATGAAGTGGAACACAGAACTAAAAGTGTTATTCCAGAACATAGTGAAAATATCTCTGTAAAAGCACTCCATTCTTCTGACCCTCCTAATAGATTTGAACCCCTCTCAGCAAGTATCCTTCTCTTAGGTGTCTCCAAAAGGTTAGCAATGTGAAGAAGGTACTAAGACCTCTGTCTATCATTATGTCTGGTGTGAGCTCTTCTGTTTCTTTTTTATCTCTCTTTCTCTTGTATCGCCTGGGAGGGTTAAGTTTCCAAAAGAAGCGTTTGCCTTTTGTTCTTTGTTCATGTCATATTGAGCGCAAAAGGCTCATATGTGCTTCAGCACTGCCGCCTTTGATTACAATAAGCTTTGGAAAAATTCCCTAGAGGGAAGTGCAGTTAGAGTGACAGAGGGACACAGTGACTTGGAACACATTGTTTTGAGTTGGCAGGAAAAGGATGCTGTGATGAAACTGTGAGATGCGTCAGCTATGGCAGTAGCAGTGAAGTGAGAGGAGAGGCAGTTTGACTTCCCAAAGAATCTCTCCCACTTGGTCTCCAGAAGTGCATGGGTTCCTCTTAGGTCGTTTCACATTCACATATCTGCTGCACATGCCCACTACTTAACCACATTAAAATAGCACTGCATGCCTACCTTTTAACAACGGAATTCTCTCCCACTTTACACCCAAATCAAGTCTATTGACATTGACTATCACAAAGTACCTGAACACTGCACCATACTGAAAAGAGTGAGAAGCAGGACTGGTGTAGATCCCTGAGGCTGCAGGAAGGTTTTTAAAATGAGGATCCCAAGCCCAACTGGAGCACTGTGACCATCCTGAGGCTCAAGCATAAAGCTGGAGTTCCCAAAGGATCTGTTCTACATATAGCTTTTTAAAGAGGTTACCAACATCCCCTGGGAGGTGAGAAAGGGAAGGAGAACTGCTACTCACTTTCTTGTTTTCTCTTCTGTTTTCAGAACTTTTTGATAGCCTTGAAAAGAGCCAAATCCTTTCATGTCCTGGGCCCATGCTGAGAGCTGCCTGGGCAGTAAGTCCTGATGGTTGGATGGATGTGGAAGCTGTCACACCCGAGAGGCTGCTCTGGGAGGACACGTCTAGGAATTTGTCCTTTGCTTGTTAATAGATTTTTGAATCAGTTGTTCCTATGATTTCTTTGACCGAACCCTTCAGAAGTGTGTATTGAAAGACATAGCAGAGATAAGTACCCAAATGGCAGTTCATAGCTAATCATAACACATAGCAGCTGTGTAGGATGCAGGAAAAAGAGCAGATGAATCACTTTGTTGAGGAGGATCTTCTTGACATTTGGTGTTGTTTTATCATCTAGAAAGTGTGGCTACTTTTGAAAACACAGATGAGATCATGCGCTTCTCCCTCATTAATCCTGTTATACTGCTGACTCTCCTTCTGCTACAGTCTTGATTACATTTTTGTTTATATGCTGTGCCAGTATTTGGGAGCCATTGCCTACCAGAGACAGCAGCCTAGCAAGGCTCCGTGTATCCATGCACCTATCCCGGCCGACAGTCTCAAATGGTCTCAAAATACCTGCTAATAATCTTGCCTCTCAGACAGCAAAAACTTGACTTATTAAACTTCTTGCACTAGTTTGAGCTTGAGTAATGCTTGTCCATTGAGATGCTCCTAAAGGGGATGTCATTCTCGTGATCTCACCTTGTAAAGCAATTTCGAAAAGAGAGAAACAGGCAGTTCTGCAACCAGAGAACCAGTGCAGTACTTGAGCCTTGGGTTAAGCAGTCGGATAGTGAAAGACTTTTGCAAGATGAAGGGAAGGGAAGGGGAGGGAAGGGAAGGGAAGGGAAGGGAAGGGAAGGGAAGGGAAGGGAAGGGAAGGGAAGGGAGAAAAACTGTTTAAAGTGCCCTCCTTCATCATCTATTTTTTCATTGGAGATAAACATAAATGAAAAACACTAGGAACTATAGAATGTTCAACATCCCACAGTGACTTTTACGTGTCCTTGGAACTAAAAAAACATTTAATTAACCCATTTCAGGTAGTCATTTTCTGTGGAACAGGAAACACAGAGCTCCTGGGTGACCCTGGGAGCGATGTGAAGACCTTTGTTAAGCACAGCTGCAGTAAAGGATAAAGTGCTTAAAAACATCAGGGTCAAATGAATAACAAAGAAGAGGATAATCACAGGCAAGCATCTGAAATATTTAATTGCATGCTGAACTTCCATTTATTTAGAGAGAATGTAATATGTTTCACTGAACTTTGTGCAAATTGCCATGGTGTCTTTCTAATGCTCATTTGGCTTGAGTTCAGCAACATGATGGATGGTTCAATTTACTGAGTAAGCAAAGAGCTCTCCTTGAATGTTAGACACTAATCTTCTGATTGGACTCAATTGCCAGGGAGACCTGCCCTACGAAGTTTACTAATAAGAATTGATCCAGCTATTGATAAGGATTTAAAAGGTTGATGCATGAGATATTAGCAAAGTATTGAATTTAACTGCTCCCCAGCTACTGTTACAGAAGAAGTGTAAGGCTGTTTCATAGTTATAAAAAATAATAAATATCATCTCCATATCAAGGGACATTTGCAACATTTCATAAAGGTTAGGGCACTCATTCTTCATGTTAGCAGGCTACCCTGAAAATTTGAGATGTGGCAGAAGAATAAAAAGCACATGCCACCAATGTGCATGTTGAATCACACATTCTACCCCATTATGCTTCTGAAGGTTTTAAAATCGAAGACTAAAGTTTTGAAATTTTTGAAGAAAGGAGTAGCTTGAAAGTACAGTACCTAATGAGGGGCTTAGAGAAGAGAACAGATTGAACCCAGCTGTGGTCTTTCAGTGTTATCATGGTTTAAATTACTGTAGGTGGTCCTGGTGCCCTCAATGCCACAATGAGTTTTTTCTTGTATTGGACCCTTCCTTACTGAGCTCCTGCAAAAAGAGAAATCCATCAACCAGCTTTCCTTGGCGCTGTGGTAAGTCAGACACAGGCATTAAAACTTGGGTGTTTATGCCAAGAGACGTAATGGGGCAAATTATGGCCAGATCTTTTGTTCTCAGCAGCCTCCTGAAGAGGTCTGAAGGGAGCTAGAATACTTTCTTTTCACCTTTAAATCCCTTATTTGCAAGCAAAATATCCTGGTTTCCCAAAAGCTTGAACAATTTCATGTCCCCCCTGGGTGCTCAGTCTGTGGAAACACCTCTGGATTTGTCAGAAGCTGGTTTGTGGAGTGTGAGTCACTCTTACCTTTGCCTGACTGTTGACTAAAAAGATATGTAGTGACGAAATTACTTTTTTTTTTTTTTTTTTGACTGGAAAACTTTGGTGACTGGAGAAAAACCCTTTTACTCCTAACATCAAAAGTTCAGTACAAGCCAATAGACATAGTGGGGTTTTACAGGTAATTATTTGTATGTTGATCTATGCTACCAGCTCTTCCTGGAAGCAAGTCTAGCATGCTCTAATAGTAAAGCTCATCTTGAGAATCCAGGCAATTTAGTCATTAGTCTTTTGGGACAGTGGCAAAAACCACTGCTAGTAATTAATTAAGCAGATAATACTAGTCAACCTATTTAAAATCTATCATCTCCATTTTTATGAGCTTTTTCCTGGCAATACTCAAGCACTGAAGGTGCCACAGGGCAAATAAATTAGCCTGTTACATCAGTAGTCCTTACAAGAAGGATGTTAACACGCAAGTTGTTTATGACTGTTGGACTGGTAGTTGTCAACCAAGAGCATCCTGCTTTGTTCCTGTGCCTGACAGACATCCTTTTGTTGCTGTATACTGAAATAATTCCAGCTCTCAACACTCCTTAATACAAACAGGAGTTGAAAGAGGAGAATTTAAAGAAGCAGTTACTGCAATAGAAAGAGATAAGAGAAAGACGTGGTGTTTCTTACTATATTTAGCAAAATTTACACATAAGGTCTGAGTTAGTCTAAAGAATTTTTCAGGCTGAGATAATTTCAATTTCTTCACCTCATTCCTGCCTGTGCTCCATAACTCATCTACTCCTTCAGAAGGGCAGTACGTGATAGCTTCAACATGTTCTATTGATATCAGTGCTATGAATATGAGCTATTATTTTACACAGTATTACCAAGTAATTGTCATAAAATAATTGGCTATGTGCAAGCTCTTCACTTTGTGCCAAATGCTGTAACTTAATACAAATGAGGTTTGGACAGGCATGGCCATTAATGCTTGGGGCGATGAAACTGTTTTTTAATATATGATTCAGTTCATAGATTAAGACGCTGCAATTTTGGTGTTGGCATGTGAGACAGATGCCTAACCACGACTAAAATCAATCTAGCCAATAGACGTCTCCAGATGAGCAGATGTGTAATCTCCCATTATAGTCTACTGAAAGCTAGTCAGTGCTGTTAGTGGAGCCCAGAGTGTAATTTAGCTCCTCCTGAGTAGATTCCTAGGGCTTGATTGACTTGACTGAAGATAAACATTTGGTGACATTTGGGGAGCTTAAGGCTATTTTGCCTTGCCTCCAGCTGCTCCAGAAGAGGGGGGGGGNNNNAAATCTTGGATCACCTCTGCCAACATTGTGCAGATGTCTGGGGTATCCTAGAGATTTTAGATGGTACTATAAATCTATGTTTGGTAATCGAATCCCATCCCTGTATTTTATTGACAAAATAGGTTTCTACATGCCTAGATCTTTAGTGAACATACAACCTTAAACACTCAACTCATATGAAAACAACTATATGAAACATAGCTTCACCTTGAACTGAAATACAGGCAAGACATCTTGCAGCATAGGAGAGTTCACTAACACTTTCTATTTCTTATTTGCTTATTACTCCTAAAACAGCTTGGAAGGGGAGCTGAAGAAGAGACACAGGAAAAACCAAAGCACCTGTCTCTTGTTGAAAATCAAGACAATTCAGATGTCAGGCTAGTATTACTGAATTTTAAGAGCTTCCTTAATTACTCTTACATTAGAAGGCAGTAATTAACATGGGTGTGCAAGTGAGTACTAGTCACTTCATCAAAAATCTGTTTGGTTTAAATTAAATTTACACATCTACTATTTTTCTAAATCCAAAAGTATTTTGAAGCTGTGGGTGGGCCTTCATATCCCTAAATTACAAGCTGAGAAACTGGCACTTAGACCTGTAGCAAGATTTGCTAATCTGGTGGACTGCTGCAGGGGCACAGTCAACCTTTATATTCCAGAATTCCTTGATACTTGACCCACATAAAGTGAGTTTGACATTTATCCAGTAGTTCTGGACCCAGCCAAAACAAAGCTGCTCTGAGCACCCAAAAGATCTCAGGGGATGTCCACTAGTTTCTGTAAAAGGTCCACTGTCCTCCGCTGACGGTGCAATCCCGTCTATAGTGCATCTGCCTTCCTCTTTTCACTGGCTTCCATCACCCTTTCATAGCAAAGAAACCTCATCTAAAGATCTCCAGGGGAGGGAAGTGGGCGAGTAACTGCAGTCCCCCCCATCTTTGTGCTAGATTATTGTTTGTATTCGGGTAGTGCCAACAGCTCCAGTCAAAAGCTCAGATCTCCACTGGGGTAAAAGAGGATAACAAGATGATGCTGGGAATGCTAAGCAATTTAAAAGCAAAAGATCAACTAACACACTGGGCAGCAGCTGAGCAAGTTTCCAAACTTTCTTTGCTTTGTGAGAAGCAAAGTGGCTCCAGAAATAATCTTTTAAGAAAATATCAACACATAACTGACTTCTGTTTATCACGTGAATTGCTAGACATTCAGAGCATGATGACTTTTGTCCTTATCCTTTCTTCAAGGGACCTGTAAAGGCCAGTGTTCTGGAAAAGTTACAGCAAACAACATTTACTTTGGCAAATATTAAATTGGATACACTGAGATGAAAAAATAGTCAATTAAGGCTAAACAATCATATCTATCAATGCAATACAATTAAATAACACTGAAGAATGTGCCTCATCATCACTGAGATTTATGGATAGGGTGGTAATAGATTTTCCCCTAAAATTCAAGTTACAGCACTAACTAATATCCAGAGGAGTGATCAGAACATGCAGGATAATACCAAGATATACTAAATAAAATTAATAGATCAGGAGCCTTTTTTCTGCTTTTGGTTTGGGTTTTTTGTTTGCCATAGTACAGTGCTGTAGTTTTGGCTCAAGACATATTTCTGAGGGCTTATTCTGCAGCAAACCCAAGAGACCAGGTTACCAGAGTCAGCTTGACTTCTCTGTATTTATGGTACCTGACACCCGTAAAACTTTGCAAGTACCTAAATAAGAAGTTTGGCCCAGGTTGTGTTCTGCATTCTCTCATAGCAGGAGGGATGAGATGCTGCTTCTGTAAAGTCCTGTTCCCTTTACTTATTGGAGTCAAAAACTGGTCAGAGGAGGAAAGATGGAGATCTTCCTACCTTTCTCAATAAATCCATGAAGGTTTCTTAACATAGAAGGTCAAAAATGGAATAACACCTTGTAGACATTTGCTTATTGTCTCTTCAGTCTCTACCAAAGCAGAACTACAAAATTAATGGTTTGGGATACAAGTTCTTTCACATGGAGGTCAGTGTTTCTAAAATTAACTTACTTGCAGTGCTTGAGCTAGTTACATCAAAATCTGCCACGTGTCCCTGAAAGCAGGACTGATGTCAATGAGTAGACAAACCCTAAAGCTACCATTATCTGAACACTTTACACGAGGAAGAGTCCCCAGCTCTGTCCCTGCCAACAAACATCTTTGCAAGTACACGTGTTTGTACATAACGACTCGGCCCAAGGAATTGGCCTAGCTAAAAAATCAACCCACCAAAGGAGATAGGGGGAAAAAGATATTTTCAGCCAGATCAGTACCCTAATCTAGTTCACAGCTTAATTGCACATGACATCGGTACAAAAGGAGGTCAAGTCAGAGGATGTGGCTGAGACCAGGAGGTGATCGGTTTGGTCCTACTGCCCAGAGGCGATATCTATGCGAGTGTGGTCAGTACATTGTACAAAATCGAATCAGTAAGCAGTGAGAGAGAAATCTGAGCGTTTTGCTGGGGGTTTTAATAAAGCATCTTTCAAGCTCTTTGTGTTTATCCAAGAAAGCTATTTATTGCATGGAAGTTACCCATAAGCTGGCTGTATTACACATGGTGACTGGCACAAAGCACTCCAGTTTCTAGATTCCCTAATTCCAGACGTGAAAGACTGGTAAGCAGTGCGCAGAACCTTTTTATCCTATCTAATGGGCAGGGAGTAATGGTAAATGCTGGAAGAGGCATCCCAGGATAGGCAGGCCCACTGAAGGCACTATTAGCTGGATTTTTTTTTTATTTATTTATTTTATTTCATTTGGTCAAGAAATAGAAACTTTGTGTTTGAAGTCTGTCCTAACAATCATTGCAGGTTTAAGGAAGCTGTACAGAGCATAGCTTGCCTAGCCATAAATTTCCTTTTGGATGGCCCAGACATAGCAGATAGTATTATGAGATGTCCAAGTTTTGAATGGTAATTCAAGTCATCTCTCCATTTTGATTGAAAGCCTATAATGTGAGCTAGGACTTAGAGACAAAAAACCCTTTATGTAGTCATAAAATCTGCTTTGATGCACCTGGTATCACCTTACTGGTGTAGTTTACCCATTTCTTCTCTATCTTACACCTTGTACCACATACCAACTGGAAACAGTCTTGTGGTAGAAACTTTAACTTGATGAACTGCCAACGCTTAAAAAAATAATTATGGTAGAAGTTCTTGAGTGAAGCTACCTCAAATTTCAGAAAGCTTGACCCTGTCCTGTGTTTTTATAATTTTGTCTCTGGGAGGTATTTTGAGAGAGAAAAGGAAAAAAGAAAAAATCAAAAGAACTATGCATCTCTCATTCCTCAGCAGCAAAGTAAAATTTCAAGGTTAATGCTGCACATCAAAACACGGCTGAGCAGGAAAAATGGCACTTGCCACACATCTCTGACATTACATTCCCTTCTGTTGCTTTACATCTATTGTTTTTCAACCTTTCCTATTTTTTTTTTCCTCCTTTCATTGATGATTTGTACAGATCTTTTGGTCTGAAAGACAGGTCAGACAGGAATAAAGGGAAGGGAGCCATGAAAGGACCTGGGGGACAATTTTTCCACATCTACATTGCATAAAAATGTGCCCTCTAGGTGACACAGGGCAGACTATCAGACAAGCTTTCCTATTTTTTAGGACTGTCACACAGTTTCTTCACATGAAGCAATGGCACTACTCTGCTGTCACAATAAGCTCCAGTAAAAGATAACCACAGTGATTTTTATTTATACCTGTGTTTAAAACTGTTTCAGAAAAAAAACAAAACAAAACAAAGGAAACTATTGCAGATCTACAATAACCAGGCATTTTTGTGCTCTTTGTTTGAGTGACACACATAAAAAGAGAGATTAAGGTGTTTGGGAAAGACTAAAGTGAGGGGAAAGCTTCAGAAGATGGCTGAGAAAGTTTGTTTGTTTGTTTGTTTTCCTGCAAAAAAATGTGTTCGTGGTCTGTTAGGATATTTCCAAATCCTTTTCTTTGAAACATGAAATCAATGGAAAAAAAGGATTTCCCTTCTTATACACTGTCACACTTGCTTCTGAGTATGACTGTACCTTTCCGTATAGGTAAAAAGCTAACTGTGTAAGGGATGAATTTATTTGACCATAGTCTATGGAGAATTCACCCAGCTGTTGGCAGCAGAGTTAGGGCATGGGGTTGGGTCTTAACATTTAAGTCTTGTTTATGCAACATACTGGCCACGTGTCATTAAAAAATCTCACGTAAAGATTCAATGCCCGAACTGTTTTGTGGATTTCACTGCACAGCACCTGGCATAAAGGTGCTTTGTGTTTTGAAAAAGCCTTAGAAACAATCAAACCCGCGTCTTAGTTTTCATCATGTGTTCGTTTTTGTCGTGATTTCATAGGCTTGAAGATGAGATGGAAGGAGTAGACAGAAGACTGATTTTTCAAAAATCGCTGAGATCTGTTGTGGCAAAACCTCATATTGCACAATTTTACGTGTCAGCCAGTCTGCTACTTCTGCAGGTGCATCATCCTTTCCTTGCTCTGGGGCAAAAAGCCTCCACTTTCCTCTACCCTAACACTTCTCTGCTCCGTATGTGCCGCTAGCTAAGAGCACACTTGCCCCAGACTTTCACAGGTGTGTTCACGTTAATCTATAAATCAGAAAAAAATAGGGTAATGGTATTTCCTGCCAACACAAGGACAAATCCTTTGGCAACAGTGAGATGTTGAGGAGCTTTGTGTGCATTGCAAGTGTGTAGGACAGAGGGGGGGTGGGCAGGAGGACTGTGCTCCCCATCCAGGTGCCACATTTCTTGTTCACCTGCAACAAGGGCACCTCTGGGAATGTTCACCGATTGCTCTGACTCTATCTCCCCATCAAAGGCTCCTCCACTGAATTGCTTTCAAGAAGCAGCAAACCTAAAGCATGAAAAGAGTGGTTAAGGATAAGGTGGCAAGCAATGGTTCCCTTAGGAAAATGGTGAAATGAGAGGGGAATAACACTTTCTGTTAGTCCTTGTTAGAGTTCACTTCTGTAGCTGCAACGCCCAGAACATGAGACCTTGTCTGTGTTCAGCACAGCCCTAATGCTTGTAAAGAAAAAACCAACTCACTACATTTTGCTGTGTCTGGGCTCTCACCGCCCTCTTTCTTGGGCAGTTAAAACTGTTGTTACTCCAGTCCACACCTTTTGCCAGGGAAGGCTTTAATGCGCCAGGCAGATCCCAGGATGGGAAAGAACCTTTAATGTAATGTCACACATCAACAGCTTTCCACTGGGAAGTTTTTATTTTGAGGTTGCAAATCAAGCTGAACCTGTTGGGCCCATGTTTGCTTAATCCAGCTGCTACTGGAAAGGTGACTAGGGGCAAGGCAGGAGAGAACCAGTTAATGACGATGAAATGGAGATGAGGCTGCTGTGCTGAGAAATGGTTTCCCAAAACAGAGGTTTAACAGGCTGGGTGTTCATCTGAAGAAATGGGGAAAGTGCCTACTTTTGAGATCTCCAGAAACAGGGTACAGATGAGACCCACTCAGGGGTTTGTTTAAAGGAACTGGCTGCCCTGGATTTCTCAGGTGTTAGACTGTTCGTGTGAGGCAGCGTGTTTTACATCAGGCTGAATCTCTGGCTTTGCTGAAGTCCAATCGTGATTTTACAGCTTTCAGTAACAACAATGGCTGTAAATCCAAGTTGGTCGTATTCAGCGCTCCTAACGTGGTGTGTCAAATAAAATTAGGAACTTCTGGAGTGTGTGAAATTGAGAGGGATGAATGATTGAGATATCTGGGGTATGATTCAACTGCAAAGCATAGATGTCTGTGACAGAGGTGGTATAGCTCAGCTGTTTCTCTGGGGCTCCCCTGGGGCTCCCTAGTGCTGTGAATAGAGTCTAGAGCACAATTCATCCCATCCTAAAACGGACATCCAAAACTGACCCGCTGAGCTGCAGCCTCGAGGTTTATATTCCTTTCCACGGACTGACTGCAGGGGAGGCTGGAACGACTGTTTCATGGGTAAATATCGATTACAACTGGTGAATGATACATGAGTTGAATCCAACCACTGCACCAGGGATGCTTTAAGTAATCAAAGGCGATGAATAAGCACGTCATCTGGATAGATTTTCTGGATATGACCTTTACTTCTCCCTTCAGTGTACAAGAAAACCAGGCTCTGACAAGTGTGGATAGCAGACAGGTTAAAACCCTTGTTGTCTTGAACTTTGATGTCACTACAAGTGCGTGAATACCTCTTGGGTATCACAGTAAGAGCTGTGATTACTGACTGCTGGTCTGACGACAGAAAGCAGAAAGTTTACTTTGGTTCAGGCGGCGTAAGTTTACTGAGGAAGAGGAGTCCTGCAGAGACTATCGTTATGAGCTATGGCTCTGTGACTGAAGTTCAAGAGAAGCTGTTGAAGGTACGTGCTTTTATAATTTGGAAACAAATTTATACTGCAGAACATAAAAATACATACCCTCAGTAACTTCTTGCTAATGTGAATGACTGATCAATCAAACTGGACAGTCATGTCCTCAGTCAAAGGCCATGAACAGCCTGTGCCTGCCTTTGTAGTCAAGAACAAAATAAGAGTAATTCAACATTTAAGTAAGAACCTTCCTGTTTCAGAACAAATATTTAGTTAAGGAATGGATACTCCTCAGTGGTTGTTTTTAATTAGTCTTCTTTCTCTCTCTCTCGTCTTTTTTTTTTTTTTTTAATTGCCAAACATCTTGAATAAGTCTGGTCTGACAGGAAAAGAGCCTGTTGAAATGACAGAGGGACAGTGTGTGGAGATGGAGGGGAAAAAGTATCATCCCCCAACCTGGTTTTAATGAAGCAAAACATTCCTTTAATGCCAGCTGGCTAATTAGTAACAGGGACAATTTCTCCTGTGCAGCATAATTATCAAAAACAAGGCCAGAGGGCACTGCACATATCCCATAAAAATAAATATTCCCTCCATATCACAGAAAAGGTTGCCAGGTAGAGAAACTGGAAGGATAATCATGATTGCCAGCTCTTGTGTGCAGAATGGCTCTGTACTGAAGGACATATTTCCCACGCTCGGGGGGGAATATCTCGCATGGCAGGACTTGAACAGCAGCAGCTAATCTGGCAGGAGGTGGCTGAAAGCGATCCTGGAGCTGCATATCCACCAGCGTCCCGAGATGCATTGGATACCTGGTTTCCAAATTACCTGCTGCCTTTGCCAACACCATCACTCGGATGGACTGAGCTGGCTGCAGACTGGGATTGCAGCCCACAAACCATCCATAAAGCAGGAATCTGCTACATGTCGTAGTCAGCGCCCAACCATCGTCACCCATCAGGGTCTTGCTTTGGCCTTTAAAATAGCACTTTTTGGAATAAGCATTTAAAGTGATCAATGTGGTTCTTCTCTGTGCACCACGAGCACAGAACCTAACAAACTTTTGAGGTTTCCTGCCAGGATTCAGCGTGGCAGATATTGGGCTCAAAATCGGTGTACAAAATCTTTCTCTCCTGATGCAGCTGTACTTTCACTGCTATCAGGAATATATTTTGTGTACTACTTGTACAGTAGCATATGCTCAGTGAAAAAAACCCCAACTTTTAGCAACATGATGCAAAGCCTATCTGGACATATATATCCCAAACACGTTGGGATATATTTTGATCCAACTTAATCAACAAGCATTTTTCCAATGCCTTCAAAGGGAGATGAAAAAGCTTGAACTCATCAAAAAGTGTACTTCACTACTAAATGACAATCAACGTCACTGACATGAAAAAGATATTTGTTAGGTTTTTTCCCAGCATTTATTTTTTAGGAATTAAAAAAATCTAATGTTTTGGGGTTTTTTTAATTAACTGGAGGTATAGGTATCCTTTTTTCCCCAAAACTTCATTTCATTTCTAAAGAGCTAATTTTAATATTTATTTTTTAAGAAGCTGGAGTTAAAACTACATTCTTGAATGCTGAAATAGAGCTGTTTTTCACAGTTTCTGATTCACTGCAGATGGTGAAAATTTGTGCTCTAACTTGAAATCAGAAAAGTTTTCAAAATCTTCAGTGTAGCAGCAAAATCTGTTTTTCATCTAGTAACATAGTGATGCCTTTGTTTGGA
Organism: Aviceda cuculoides; assembly: GCA_035590195.1. Taxonomy (NCBI): domain Eukaryota; kingdom Metazoa; phylum Chordata; class Aves; order Accipitriformes; family Accipitridae; genus Aviceda; species Aviceda cuculoides. The sequence continues at coordinate 41,943,050 of JAVJGG010000073.1, read as the reverse complement.
ATATATAGCGCTGAACATATTATTGTGCAGGTTGCATCTGAAGAAAAATGTTTAAAGTAATACTGAAGCTTTAGTTAAAATCATTCCGAAGTCTGAAAAGTCTAGAAGTACTTGCCTGTGCAACCTTAGTTTCCCTTTCTATCTGATGAACCAAAATTCAGCCATATTTTTTGACTGCATTAGTACTTTTCTCAGTGGGAGAGTGCTCTTATTTGGTGTACTGGTACTTTTTCAAACGGGCAGCTCCTCAACATTTGGTTTTACCTTACTTTTGCCATAGCTCCCTGTCTTATTTAATGAACACTTCTCAAACCCTCCAAGGTCTAAAGACAGAAGTGTATTAACTTCCAAGTTCTTGTCACTGCAGTAACTGAGAACTGCACAAACATGAAAGGAATTATTTTTCACAGCTATGGTGAGGTGAGGTGCTACACTGGTCTCCACTTTCAGGTAGGAAACTGAGACACAGAGAATTTAAGATGAATATAAAATAAGTGAATTCAGTGCTTGATCTGATAGGCAAAATATTAGATTGACTACTGGTAGCTGTAACCAGTGATGTTAGAGACATCATTAGCTGAGCTGGTCCCCCCAGACTCCTTTCTCTCCTTGGAGAGGAATAGGCCTTTGAAAAGATGACTCTTCTGACTTATTTTAAATTGAATTTTGGACGCCCTGACTTGCAATATGTTCCTCTGTCTCTCTATGCCATACATCTCCATTGACTCTAAAAATGTTTGTTTGTTTGTTTGTTTGTTTGTTTATGTTCACTTTTTCAGATGTATAGATTTATAGAGAAGATGCCAACATCTCTTCAGATTAATACAGCTCAATGGAGGAAAAAAGCATCCCAGAGAACAGTCTACATGCCTGCACAATCCTGTTTTACCCTCAGTGTGGTCCTGAATATGTTCGAACCCAGAGCCTAAGACTTTGTCAGCTCCTTAGCTGAGGATTCAGCTGAGTCAGACTGTCTTATCACCCTACATTCTTCTCCAGGTTAATTTAAAGTCTTTGATGAAGGGGGAAGACTGCAGTTCCCTAATCCAGAGACTAATTACAGTTTGATGCCTAGAGCACTTTTTTAGAAGGTATGTACTTGAGGCCATGAAAATGAGAAGGACCTGGGATCCCAGTGCCTTATTTTGTAAGTGCATGCTCTAAGATGAGGCTATTGTATATGAGGTGGGTTCCAGCACGATTGGCTTGAGCTTTCCTGGCTGTGCTCAGAAAGTGTGGTTGTCACTGCCTCTTCTGAGTAAAGGATTCCCAGCTCGGGACACCACAGTGTCAAAATAGTTTGCTTACAGCATCCTGTGAAGTGCTGAAGTCTGGAGAGGAGCAAGAGTTTAAACTATGTCCCTCTCCCACCTCAGGTCTACTTTGCCCTATTAGCTGGATCATTTCAGCTCTTAAAGTACACAGAGGTGTTTTAGTCTCCATTCTGAGGTACCAAATTTTCCTTATATATTATATATGGAGTTTTCATGTCCAGCAGCAAATCTGGACTGTGCTATAGGAAGCTGTAGCTCAGGTCTGTACAGAGATTTAAGCAGGACAAGATCTAATTGCAGTGGCTGAAATGTTCCCTCTGATTTAGTCTTCCTGTCTTTCCTACTAATTCTGTTCCTGGTTTTAGACCTGATGAAGATGATCAGCATAGAGTGCCCAGCCCATATTCACATGGCTTTCCTGGGAGTCAAGTTCTGTATTTCCTATTGGGATCCACATTAGTCATTTATTTGATTGGTTCAACCAGCCAACAAGGGCATAGGAAAGGGCAGATGTTCCTGCAGGTAGGTGCTGACATGCGTCCTAAGACCGGCACACTGAAAGGATATCTCAGAAGCAGAAATCAGCTTTTCATGTTTGGTGGCCTTAGCCTGGGTCTACAGCAATATTTAGGGTTCATCCTAAGAGTCATCCTCAACCATTCCTCAACACCAGAGCTGTTTTAGCCTCAACTTCATTTTACTTCAGAGTGCCAACCCCTTGGTGGTGTAAAACATCTTCTGGATAGCTGTCTTGTCTGTCCTTCTGTATTTACCTCTGCCTATGGGCAGCTGACATGGCTGGTAAGTTGCAGAAAGACTGGAAGTCAGGAACAGGGAACTGTGGGATTGCTGAGGAGGTTTTGCAGTGCTGGAGTCCCTCAGGCTCAGATATGGCCATGGATGTCCGCCAGAAGTGAGTGATATGCGATTACACCGTAAATGGTGTGTAAATTCAGGCTTGCGATACTGCTCAAGTTTATTTGAGCTGTTTGTATAAATTGAGTGTATTTGTATAAATAATTGTATAAATTCATTACCACCAGTAGTCCAGCAACCTTCTGGTTAATGAATTCTGGTTACATCTCTCCCTTGGAGGAGGGAGACTTAACTCCAGCAATTACTTTTTAGTGCATGCTAAAAATCCATCTGAAAACACATATAAATTTACTGGCCTCCAGAGCTATTGTCTTCTTTACTGCTTGGTACAGAACCAAGCTCTTCCCTGCATAGTGTCTCTCTGGGATCCTGAACCTTGCACTCCTGCCATGTCCACACCACATTTAAAAGCCAATGGTTCCAGAAACATTGCCCTGAACCCCTCTGGGAGGACAAGTCTCCAAATTCCTGATGGGGAGCACTGAGCCTAGGCTATTTCACAGAAGTTAGCCACCACTATGTTTCTGATAAAACTCACTGTGTGGTTATGTGAAACCTTTTTCTGTGACTTTTAACTGCATGAAAATCACTGTTGTGCTTTGTCACTGTCATGCCTGAGGTTTATTCCCCCATGAACCAGTTTATGGCCTTTCCTTGACCTCTGGCATCTTCTGCTAACACTATGTTATGCCATCAATTGATCTCTGGCTCACTGGGTGATGGAGCCAGCAAATTCATCACATTCCTTTTCCGTGCCTGAGGTCAGATGGATCCTTATAATTACATGATATTTACCTGATAAACATTTACAGCCCCAAATGTTAGTTATTAACACAAGAGGTGGTTGGTATTTGTACTAGAGCACTAATTAAAAGCTCATTTCCAGTACAGTTATGTGTATTACCCAGAGCACAGAATGAATTATGGAAGTTACACATTTCAGAGAGCAGAAGTATTTGCTGGAGGAATATTTCTTCTGAGACTTCTTCTTTCTATTCCCTTTATGACAAAACACCCCTGGTTTTTAATAGAGAATCATCTTGTTTATTGCTCTATGTTTAAAATCATAAAGAATATTTGTTTCTGAAATGTAATTGCTTGGAACACTAACACAAAAGCTATTTCAAGGCAGAATGGTTTTGCTGGGGTGCGGTCTATTTGTTTTTTCATAATGTAACTGGGAGCTGAAAATGTGCCAAGGGAGAAAAAAAGGGGGGGGGGGGGAGAAAACCCATAAAAGAATGGAAATACAAACACACGTGTATTTTTTTTTTTTCTCTCAAATAGAAGCAGTGGAGAAGCAAATATTTATCACAGCAGAAAAGAAGAGGTCACAATCATCTGTTCTGCTGGCTAGTTACCCAGGCGTGTGTTTTTACAGGATGATTACTCATGGAGTAAATCTGGATCACACTTACCATTCATTATTTCATTTCCCTCCTCACTTTGAAATATTTGAGTGCATGTATTTATCCAACTACACTGACTCTTAGGAGCACTGCTCTGAAAAGCCTTTAACGGTGTATCTCCTAGGAGGTACCTGGAGGATGGTCTATGCTGGACATACATCTGGACCAAACAGCAGGGACTGGAATCGTCTCCCCCTTTATTGGTTTCCGTGGACACTCAGAGTCTTAGAATGTAATGTGGTGTGGTCGGGCACCTTGGAAAAGTACTGCAGGAGGACAATTTCACATCTGTCCTGAAAGCTGAGTCAATCCTTGCAGGCTGACGAAATCTTGCTGAAGAGGTGCAATATGAGCTGCTGGTTATGATGAATTCTGCTCTGTTTGCATTGTCAACATCTTTTTTGGCAGCACTACAATGCATGTTTTCATTGACTTTCTATTTCCAAACAAAAGGAGCTGCTTAACGCAGGTCTCTTGCAGTATTTGCAGGAGCGGCGGAGTGTGTACCTTTTGTTGTTGGAGTTTTTGTGACATTCCAGAGCACACCTTGCAAACTAGAAACTGGTGGAGTTTCTGTATGCTAGAAACAAGCATTAAAATTTGCAACACCAAGTTAAAGGGGTGGCAACCTTTGGAGTTAAAAACAAGCACTATATTGGACGTTCAAAACCCCAGAAGTAGGCAAGAGCTTTCAGCATTTCTTGGGGAAAACACTGTAAATATTCTAACCATTTCATGTTTACAGAGAAAGAGTGAAAAACACTGTATCATCTTGAATAAATCAAGGATTTAGGAAAGCAACTTATAGTCATCTATTTTAGAGTCAAATAGGAGTCCTTTGATTCCTGCTCTTATTCGTGCAAAAAGTATGCTGAAAATTTTTACTCTCAGAAGTGTGGAAGCTTTCAGCATTATTTCACTGTACAGATAAAGGTATTTCAAGCAGATAGTATTTCCAGGATGAGATTCCAATCCCAATTCATTTTTTTTCTGGAAGAGTGAATTCACATTTCACACTGCTTCTGTGGGTTAAACATTTCCCCACATCAGCAGTACCCGAGAAGTGGAGAAAAAGATTTTGAGTACAGAGGCTGGCACCATCTGAGGACAACAGAAGGAAACACAACGGTACCAGGTTGTGAATTCTGACCTGCTCCTGAAATGCCTATCCAAGAAAAGATGTCTTTTCATGGTCGGTGGAGGTCTGTGCAAATATGATACCCTGCTCCAAGGATTCCAAAGGGGCCTATTTAAATGAGGCAGTTGAGTCTCATTAGCAGCTGGGTGCCACCTGTGCATAGCAAAACTCCTTCTGCATACAGAGCCAGAGAAAACCTTGCTGTATGTATTCTCCTCTGCCATGGTGTCTCAGTGCAGCTAAGTGCAACCTATCTTGTAAAACAAAGAGATTAATAACTGACCTTCAGCAATTAATTATAATCCAGAAAAGGAATAGTTTATATATTGGCTGTAGTGAAAAAAAAAAAATAAAATGCTGTTTTCAATAAGCATAGTCAAATAAAGACATGCCATTTCCTTAGGAGCATGTTATGATACTGGACTGCATTTCTTAATTGTATCTATTTGAAAGAACACCTAACCTCTGACCAAGAGAAGCCAGGGACAATGTTCTATGTCTTGGTGATTGAATGTGTTTGTGCAAGGAAAGAGAAAGTGGGGGAGGTGAACTTACTTAACATTAACATGAGTAAATAAAATGTTCCTGGTTTATATACCTCATTTTATTTTATAATCAGGACTAAAATTAGGTATCAAAAGCTTGCAGCCAAGTCTATACTTTGCCTTGCTTGAAAACTGTGTGGGAATAGGTCTGTTATTTTGGTTTTGCGTTTACATATCTTTTGCAAGAGACTCACAGGTCCCTCCGTGGATACTAAAACCGGTAGGTGTGCAACAGTGAGGAAGACAGACCACGGTGATGAGATTTACAGGCCTTGCCAAGAAGTTAAATTCCTGCTCAAAAATGGAGAAAACTAGAAGAAAGGCATTTGGTTTTACAAAGGCTGGCTGGTGGCTAAGCTGAAGATGGGGCCATAACAGTGCAATCAGCGTGGAGATCCTTGTTCCTTAAGTATCTCGGGGTTGCTCTGATTCATTGGGGCACCATCGTAGCTTTTCTCTTGCAACATTTGTGATGATTTTTCAATTTGCTTCTTTGTACTTTTTTTTTACTCTTCCTGTGCTTCTTTTAGATAGATTAGGCTATCTCTTCATCTGTGCTGACTCAGCAACACGGCAGCCTTTCTGAAATGCTGAACTGGATTGAAATCGTTATCAAAACTAAGATTTTTAGGACTGGGGAACTGCCTGCTGAGTCATCACATTGAAAGCACTGATCCGTGGAACAATAGCGGGTTGGAAATCAGTGAGCCCATAATAATGTCATGGACTATTCATTAGACTGCAGGGAGGAGAAGATAGGCCCGGAGGACTGTGCAATAAACGCTATTATAAGCAAACGCCAGCTGCTGGGAGGAGGGAACCAGCACTGCCGTGGAAAATGGTAAAATTGCAAATGTCATTTTAAGAACTGCAAACCTGATAGAAGAACAAATCGTGCCAAAAAAGTAATGAAGCTTAGGTAATCCATTATTTATGTGTGCTGGAAGGGAATACCCTGAATGTCCTTAAAGAAATACAAAAGCCTGCTTTTTTTCAGTATGTTATTTTCATACTAAACACCCCTTCAGGGCTCTGTGCAACCATACTTTTATGAAGCAATGAATGAGGTGTATTCTTCTTTCTTGTTTTTGTTACTTGTTAAGTTTGCTGTAACAGTTAACACCTGGGACAATCCAATGCTTATCTTCCTGTTTCCACTAAGGTAATTCCAGCAGGCAATCTGTACCAATTAAGGTTTCTCCAGTTGCATCAGTTAATGGCAAATGTTGTATTAACCTTTATGGCAACTGGCTTCGGGCCTTCAACAGGTAAGTGTCTCTTCCTCTCTGCTCATTGTGGAAGAACTTTGCACTGACTTAACCACTCAAAACTTAACTTACCCAAAGACGATGATTTGTTTTGTGATAGTATGAGATTTACCAGGCATGGTCCCTACTATCCCTTAAGTCCTTCTCTGCCAAACTTGACTTGAGTTGCTGGTGGTTGGTAATTTTAAAAGAAATTCTTTCAGGCTTTGTCTTATCCTTTCTTAGCATTGTCAGCTTCTGCCAGAATGTGTATGTATTAAACCTCTGGCCTGGATATGTAAGATAATAGTGAAAATGAGATCAAAGCATTTAGATTGCTTATAATGATAACAATAGTAATTAATATGTATTTTTTTAATATCGTAATCGATAGGCTCAAAGGTTGATGCTGCCACAGAAAGAATCTTGACTTTATTTCCCAAGCAGCAATGTACTTCTCTTCAACATGAGAGGTGAATTCAATCACTGCACCTCATTCAACAGCAGCAAGAGCCTGATGAGCTCAGAGCATCGGTGATCTGTATTGAATAACCCATCATCCTGCAGTCACTCACAGCAAGACAAATATCTAATCATCCCCATCACGTCTCAAACTGATAACGAAAATGTGTAGGCTTATGAAAGAGTCACTTTCTAGTAAAATGTTCCTTAGCACTGTCTTGGCAATACCAGCTTTTATTCTTGTTACTTGTCTTCTGAATGAGCTGTAAATAAAAATCAATCAATCAGTCAAAGACAAGAAGATTGAAGACATTAAGGCCTTTGAACCCTTAGGTTTTAATGCTAGTCTTGCAAGGATCTGTAGGTTTTTTGTCACACAAACATGTGAGAAACTCATCATGCGGTCTCACTTGACTGTTTTTGTCTAAAGAAATTCCCTATGATCTCTTGGTCACAGACAAAAAGGCAAAAAGGATGCACCACGAGCCCTGAACACGAGAAGGTAAGTAAAATAGATTAAAATATTCCTGTTCTAAAATCTCCTTATTGTTAATACAGCTTCATGGTTTTGAAGACCTGGCTTCAGTGCTTAGATCTAGCAGTAACATACAATTTTAATTTGAAGTTTAAAACCAAATAAAGGGATCCTGAGCCACTGTCTGCAGAATTTTTCTCTTTTGGGGAGGGCTCCTCAAAAGGCCTAAATCTATATAACTCTACATATTTGCTTAGTTGCTCTCCAGGGGATTTTAAAGGTTTTCTTGTGTAAATTCAAAATAAAAATCAAGATATGATAAACCTAGAGGGAATCAGAGAATTTTCTGCCTCTCACCTTTACTTTCCTCTCATTTCTTTTTTTCTCTTCCTCTCCTTGTTCCTTTTCCCCTCCATCCCCCCATGTTCCCACTCTAAGTTTATCACTATCTTGGCATTTTCTTTTGCACTGCAGTTACTACTTCCTATATGCCAGGTTTCATATTCCTTAACAGTGAAGTGAAATGAATGAATAAATAAATAAATATAAATCCTTCAAGAGATGAAGAAATTCAAGAACCTCATTCTCATTTAAATTAGATTTGGCTCAGAGAAAAATGAAACTTCACAAAGCCGCCAAAAGTTTAAATACCCTTTTTATTTGGAGGGTTAAAGACGATGCACAGCACACATCTGCTAGGCTAGATTTCTCCTCTGTCAAAAGGGGCAGGAGGCAACACCTAGGGTTATTTGTGCAGAGAGACCTTTCAATACTTATAATTGTGCCCACTGAAGAAAAAAAATCATGCTTGCAGCTGCCTTCTTAACTGATTGTTACATGATCTGGGACATCAAATTGATCGAAGTGATTTAACTTGGCACCAGCCTTTACAGGTGTGAACTGAAAAAGTCTAATTGAGCATTATCGCTGCAATGTTAAATAGCATAAACTTAGTCTTCTCTGAGCTGACGTACTTGTGGATCTGGCAAAAAGAAAAGGAAGGAAATTCAGGCACGAATTATGGAATAATAGCTCTAATACAAAACAGCATGATTTTGTCATTAGCAGCAGAACATCCAATCTAAATACAGCCCTCTGAAAGCCGGGTATTTAGTGTAAAGCAATTTTTAGGGCAGAGTTCAGTCTGAGATGAAGACTTCTGTATTTGTGAAACAACATGTAGATGTCTACACGTAAACTGGGTGACCATTTTCCCACTATAGTAAGTGTAAGCTAACATATCTGCTTGGGGCTAGCAGATATTACACAAGATACATGAGATACTTGCCCAGCCACCTGGTGGTGTAGGTGGAAGCCCGGTGGGTACCCCACAGTGTCTAAAATGACATCGTATGCTTCTGTTTGGCAATGGAAGCCCATCCCTGTTGATGGATCATCTCCACTGACCAGGTTGAGCGGATGTCCACTGACCGTACATGTAGCTGCTACACCCATCTCACACAGAGAAACCTGCATTTAGAGTCCTAAATTCGGATGCCTTAATCTTGACCTGACCCTCATTCTTAGCGCGCAGAGATTTGGCACAGGACCTGCAGGAGACCCATGCAGCAGCTAGAAACCAAGAGGGATGCCTATGGCATTTCAGAGGTCACTAGACACCTATATGGGGCACCTAATAGACTTTTCGCATGGGTCCAGTCTACTTTCAGGTAGTGGATGGAGACACCGGTCTCTCCCCACTGGCCCTTTGCAGAGGTTGAATGGCTAGCTTGTATTAACTTGTTGGAGGAGATTAATTCCATCACTGCTGCCTTCCTGCAGCAGAATCAAGGTCATCGGGGTTCTGCTCCTGTTCTCACTGTGCTGTTGTGGGACCTCTCACCGTACGACCCCTTTGTCTATTGAGTTTGCAAAACATTTGTGGTAGAGGCTTCCAATGGTAATTGTGAAAAATTTCAGGCAATCTTTATTATTGTCATGCTGGGATGGAAGTTAGCAAGATCACCATGACCACAGTTTTATAATTTTTTTTTTTTAATAATAGATTTGGCTTAGAGAGAGTAGAAATACAGGACATGTATCCATGTATCCATTCAGTTCTATGAGCAAGGATCCATGTTTGTGTACTTAGCTCCCTTAGCAAGCCCACATCTCTATGCACTGCAGAATGGTGCTTTTCAGGAATACTTGAGTCCCAGAAGCAATAAAGTTGTGTGACAGTGGTACTCGTGGACTGAATACTTATCTGCGTTTTCTCCTATGTCCATTGCCATGATGCACAGATGACTCTTACCAAAAGGAAAAAAAAAAAAAATCTCATTAGGATTGTGTGCATCATGTTTATAGTCTTTTTCTTTCTCCTCCACTCCTGCAAGCAGCCTGGTGTCTGCTTTCTGACAAAACCCATTTTGGAGCAAAACAGAAGGGCACTGAAGATTAGTTAAAGACCTTCAGAAAAGGTGGAAAGAACAAACAAATTGAAGCTGAAGTGGGTGGAAACTCATGGCAGGATAAATTTAACAGGGCAACAGCTACACAGTTTAGGTACTGTAAGGCTTGGAAAAGGAGGAGGGAGATAGAGGGAATGAGACTGCATGAAAATAATTAAATAACATTCAGAACAAACCTTCAGACTATCAATAAAAACAGCTTTTGCAGGGGACCAGGTCACTCATTATTTTTGGAAAAACAGGTCACAAGCAGGAATTAAAAGAATGAGTTGGAAAATCACCAAGCAATAAAAATAGATAACTACACCATTCCGGGAAACAAACAAATGAACAACCTAAAATCCTCTCCCATTTATTAAAATCTGCCTTCTGAACTCTTGGCAGTCTTCAGGGCTTCTTGCAGATGCCAAATTAATTTAGCTTCATCTTGTATAATGATCTAGGGGGAAGAAGTAAAGTCTTAGGCAAGCAATTAAGAACTGTACTTTTTAGAGGTTGGCTAATTCTGTGAATAATTAGACAGAGTTACAGGCAGAGAGATGTCTGGTTGTATTGCAAGAATAAATGATTGTTAGATGAGACTCAACCGGAACAGCAAAACTCCAATATACAATGACAGAACCATGGATATCAAGTGGACTGGACACATTTGCTGCTGTTGCAGCGCAACTGGTGTCTTGTCACAACAGACATGTCCATCTTCTTACAAGGACAGGTTTTTTTTCTGGTTTAAACCAGCGCTTGAAAATATGGTATGCATCTCTTGAAGGAAGCTTTAACTTACAAAATAATGAGGCTCATCCTAATTTGATTTAAGATACCGCAGGTCCTGGGTGTCTGCTTCGTGCCTGTAGCAGATGATTTTGTGCTCAGGGTGGAGGCACCGGGATGGGATGCATCTTTAGCACTGATCTGTATTTTTGTTTATGAGCTGGGCTATGAAATGCAGTGGCTAAAAGAACAGACCTGCCTTCCACTCTGCCACATCTTTCTGAAGACTAGAAGAAGAGCAGGGTGGACATGGACATCTTGGGCTTCCTTCTGCTCATGGAAAAGTAGAGTCAGAACATGTTTTTAACAACAAGGATATACTGATTTGCTTCTTCCCATCTCCTTGAGTGTAATTCCATTACCAAGTCTACCTCTAGTCTTCTCTGATAATCCCTCTCTTTCTAATATTTTATAGTTCATCCCTTTATTTTGATCCCCTCCATTACTTTCTTTGATTTTTAAATAACCAAGTTCACAATTTTTAAGATAAACCTTTCATACCACCATTAATATCTCAAGCCCAAGCATAATACATGCTTCTTTTACCTTTTCCAGTTAAATATGCTTACAGTGTTGCCCATGACTAGCACTGTTGTTTAGATTCATCCCTCAAGGGCAGTCTTTTAGGGAAGATGGTAGAAGGACATTTCAAGGTTACGGCACAAACCCTCTGATCTAGAAGCTGGGCTTCATCTCAGACAGTGTTGTTGAAGAGCTGGTGTTTGACCTAAATTGGTTACTGAGTTTCTCCTACAGTCAGTGATAGATATGGGTCCTTCCAAAAGGTCATTTTGCATCCAAAATGGGGGTATAAGATGGACACTAAAAATCACACTCGTTAGTTATCTCTCTCTCCCCTACCCTTCCTCCAGTCTTACAGCATGGGATTTATCTGATTAGATATCTGAAACCTGCACCCTAATAGGGACATGGTTTAGCGGTGGACTTGGCGGTGTTAGGTTTGTGGTTGGACTTGATGATCTTGAAGGTCTTTTCCAATCTAAGTGATTCTGTCATTCTATGCAGAGTTCAGCTGGAAGGGACCTACGATGATCTTCTAGTCCAACTGCCTGACCACTAATCTTCCATTTGCAGAGAGAAGTGTATAATTTTAGATGGCTAGCCCAAGTTTTAAGCCTAAACTTTTAATGGACTACAGTCCGTAAAGACTTATTCCTCCTTAGTTGTCCTGATTCCTATTTATTTCAATGAATTTGAACTAGTATGCTTCCATTATTCTCAATTAAACAATCTATGAAAACTGAACAGCTAAGGAAAGAGGAACAGTGCTACCAGGGTTAAGAAAAATGAACAATTTATTTTGCTAATATATAGCTTATTGCATTCATATTTTAGTTTATGGCACAAATGTATTCTGAAGTTACTTTAAAGTTCACTTAGACACTTGAGAACAGTAGTGAAATAAACTAATTAAAAAGCTGATATAACTGACAGGTCCCTGTTAACTCAGCCCTCCCAAACCTATGCAAAAACAATTACATTATGCAAATGCTGATGATCCACCTTAATGCTATTCCCTACAAAATGTCAGAGAATGAAAAATGCATTGGATTATCATAGTTTCCTTATTCATATGACGATGCTCAAAAGATGTATCAAAATGTCACTTTTCTGAGCTAGCTTATGGACAAAGCAATTAACCTACTTCATCACTGCAGGTAATCCAGAGTCTGTTTCTCTGGTCAGCCATGGACAAGGACATTAATTAATTAATTATTTTATTATGTGTTTCAGGCATTTTCTGACATTTTCTTGTCTTCTCTTGCATTTATAAAGAGAGAGGGGAATAAAAGTTTCAAGATTTTGAAATGTTTAAACTCTGAGCAATTTTTATTTTACTGTGAACTGAGATTTGCCTCAGTATTGCAAAGGACAAAACGTGTGAATATTATCATACTGTATTGTGGTGGGTTGACCCTGGCTGCATGCCAAGTGCCCACCAAAGCCACTCTATCACTCCCTCTCAGCTGGACAGGGGAGAGAAAATGTAATTAAATGCTCCTGGTTTGAGATAAGGACAGGGAGAGATCACTGTCCTGCTTTGGGCTGGGATAGAGTTAATTTTCTTTCCAGTAGCTGGTACAGTGCTGTGTTTTGGGTTCAGTATGAGAAGGCTGATAACACAATGATGTTTTCGGTTGTTGGTAAGCAGTGCTTAGACTAAGTCAAGGATTTTTCAGCTTCTGATGCCCAGCCAGCAAGAAGGCTGGAGGGGCACGAGAAGATGGGAGGGGACACAGCCAGGGCAGCTGACCCAAACTGGCCAAAGGGATATTCCATACTGTGTGATGTCATGTCCAGTATATAAACTGGGAGGAGTTGGCCTGGGGGAATCACTGCTCGGGAGCTAACTGGGCACTGGTCAGTAAGTGGTGAGCAATTGCATTGTGTGTCACTTGTTTTGTATATTCCAATTCTTTTATTCTTATTATTGTCATTATTGTTATTATGATGATTATTAGTTTCTTCCTTTCTGTTCTGTTAAACTGTTCTTATCTCAACCTATGAGTTTTACTTGTTTCCTTCCTATTCTCTCCCCCATCCCACTGCGCGTCTGCGTGGTGCTTAGTTGCTGGCTGGGGTTAAACCACGACAATCACTCACCAATTACTGTCACAGTCTAAACAGACTCGACTTGGGGAAACTAGTTTAATTTATTATCAATCAAATCAGAGTAAGATAACGAGAAATAAACCCAAATCTTAGAACACCTTCCTCCCACCCCTCACTTCTTGCCAGGCACAGCTTCACTCCCAATTTTCTCCACCTCCTCCCCAGCAGCGCAGGGGGACGGGGAATGGGGGTTGGGGTCAGTTCCTCACACCTTGTCTCTGCCGCTCCTTCCTCCT
>JAVJGG010000073.1:41908767-41921273 GCA_035590195.1 Aviceda cuculoides | reverse complement strand
TCTTCCCAAGTCCCCGTTGGGCGTGATGGAGCCCGGCTGTCCTGGAGATGGCTGAACTCCTGCCTGCCCGTGGGGAGCGGGGAATGGATTCCTTGGTTTGCTTTGCTTGTGTGTGCGGCTTTTGCTTCCCCTATTAAACCGTCTTTATCTCAACCCACGAGTTTTCTCCCTTTTACTCTTCTGATTCTCTCCCCCATCCCACCGGGGCGGGGAGAGAGCGAGCGGCTGGGGTTTGAGCTAAGTACCCAACTTTCTGGCTGGGGGGTCCCTTTTGATGCACAACGTGGGGCTCAAAGGGTTCCAGTTAACAACAGATTTGGTTGGAATGTGTTAGACTGAAGTTATAGCTGTCCATCTGTATATAACTCTATATTGATAAATAGTTCTCTCAGTATATATCAGTTATCCATGTAATTACAAACAAATATGACTTAACTTGCTCTTCAAAAAAATTTGTTCTTGTTTTTCAGAATTTTCAGTTATTCCCCTGAAATAAAGGGAGAATATAATCCATAAATTAAATACTATTTTATTATTTTGCTATTATTTATTAGCTTTATTAATAAAAGTATTTATTATTAACTTATTTATCTGATATTATTTAACTTCAGGAGATATCCCTGAATCAGGTGGGGTTTTTTTTTCATTTTGGTGTGAGGACTGTTTCCTCTGATGTTACAGAAGAAAAGAAAAATATTAACATCTTATTATTTATTTTATTTTATTTTATTAATTTTACACAGAAGCCATGAAAATCTCAAGTGATTTGACCCACAGGAATGCAAACTGGTAAATATTGTATTAGATACAGGTCTAGAACTGCCACAGGGATGGAGAAACCTGGGTTCTCTCCTTGGCTTTGCTTTTCATGTGTTGGGTCACCTTTAGGAAAAGAACTAATTCCACTGTGGCCCTTCATCTTCACGCAATTTTTCTCAGAACATCTAATTTTTAGACAAGTCATTCTTTGGAAATGTCTCTTAATTTATGGTTATACAGCACTTAGCACAAGTAACTTCAGTCTGGAGTTTCAAGGTGTTTCTGCAGTACAGCTAATAAATAATAAGGGGACATAGCCTCAATATAGGGAAAATGCACATTCACTCCAAGGTGACTGCGTGTGGATGAAAAAAGATAATTGTTCCCAGGTTTCTAATTTTGGCATTGATCAGGATATATTTTTGGGCTGCTTCCATTAACAGTTCAGAACAATCATGCAGGTGTCTGCCCTTCACATTAGCTTCAAAATAAATACCGGCTGTTAATGTCAATGAAAGCTTTCTGTAGAAGATTGACTAATGGAGTATACCTGACTCTGAGCATGCTGTAAGCAGGTGCTTAAGGCATCTGAGCTGCAAAGTCATTCTTAACCTACGTCCCATCACTGTCCTGAGGTACGCTGCGTGATGAAGAGGTGAAGGAACATTACATGCCAGTTTTATTAATAACGCATCCACTGTCAAAAAATCAGCTGAGAAGTTCTTGCAGATAATCCCACAAGCCTCTTCATTTCTAACAGGTGCGACAAGTTATTCCCCATTACAGTGGGACTCACCTTTGCAAGAAATTTTCTTTTTCCTAATTTGGGTTCTATTTCAAGGAAATCCCACTTTTCATGAGTTTTATCTTTTGGGGAAAATATCTCTAGGTACTTATATTCTTAAAAACAAGACTAAACAATTTTTTACAGTCTGGTAGCACCTGAGCTGGTGAGCTTGGCCCTAAATGAGGCCTTCAACAAACACAGCAAGCTCAAGCCTGCCCTCAGGACCTTTTAATGCAAGTGGATAAGGCAAAACAAGGTGAGGTTGAAAGGAAAGGTGAAGCAAGATCACCTGGATCCAGATTCAGCCACTTCTGTTTACAGATGTGGTTCTGCTAAGTCTCTGGGTTTGAGCTAAATACCCAAGCAGCCGCTATTGGCAACGAAGATCAAGGCCATACAGTCAATGGAGAGAATTAATGGCTGACCAAATGTCGGTCTTTGCCTTAGGTTGAACTGAATGGTTCCCCAGATCTCTCACTGATGGCATCAGTTAGATCTTCACTGTCTGTAATGGGACATTACTGACCAGGCTCACCTGCAAGAACCCACACGCAGACACTTGCGTTTAAATATTTGAATCTGAATTCCTTCAATGGCTCCATCTCAAAGCCAGCTGTAGACCTCTATGAGATTTCCCTGAGCTAGAAAATACTCCACTTGATTAACCTGCATTTTATAAAGCACCTTCACTTTGTCTTACTTTTGCAATCTTTGTGTTTAACAACCCCAACCATCCAACTTTACATTACTATGTCTACGCTTTGTAGAGAGATGAAATGGATAATTCAATAAGTCTTCTCCACCTCTCTACTTCAGACCTAGGGAAGCGTTTTGCCTGTGTCTTCTGGAATTCTCAGTCTCCAGTTTCCTCCTGTTAACAGAATTTTTTCTTTCATTTTATTTTCAGACTAATTTTCATGTCATCATGAAAAGAACACAACAGAATAGCAGGAGATATCTGTAACAGGTGACTGATTAGTCAGTCAAAAAAATCATTAACGTTATGAATGTTGCCGGACATAACAGTGTTCTGAGTGAGCTTTGTATGCAGGGTGACACCATAAAAATAATTTTTTGTTTCTGTCCACATTACAAGGAAGAAGTAAATTTCTAGCTGTGACACATCCTTCTGTGAGATGTTGCTTTGGATTTAATCCCATCAAACCTTCACGTATTTTGACAGGTCTGACATGGTTAAGCACAAGCATAGTTTGAAGAGTTTCACACTAAAAAGAAATTTAATTGGAAGCTACTATAGGGTAAGAATACTCCCCCATGATGGATTGAGGTAACAGGGCTGCCGACAAGTTGATGCGTAAAGATCTCACTTCTATTTTAAAAATAAATGTGCTAACTTCTAAATATCATTTCTTAATCATTTAAACTACATAGCCCTTTGTATGCTTAATAGCACGTAAGACACAATAAAAATGCCACCCAGAGAAAGCAGATGCCTCTCAGCACATTGTAATGACAGCATCGGCTGCTTGTGGTCCGTGAGTCTTCTGCGGGCAAGTGGCAAAAGATTATTTCCTTAAAATTCATGAAAAGGCTCAATTAAGATCTTAATTGAGCCTATTAGGTTCTCCCTTTGGGGGACAGTTTCACATTTACACTGGAGACAAAGCACAAATATCATGCCTGCCTTTGTTCTTCCCCCACTTGCTCATTTATGTACAATAAAATATTTTAGCAATGACACATCTGATGCTTTTATTCCATTAACTCTTGGCTATATGCTTCTGGGCTACAGTGATTCTCAAACCTGACAATAACCACTTCTGCACGAAATGCAGAATATTTGGTTTTGCCACAAAAGTTCTTTTTTTTTTTTTTTTTTTTGTCTGTAATATATCTCTGAGCATTTGGGTTTGAATAATCTCCTTAGCCTCCAAGCAAATGTCAGGAAAAATGATACAGCTTGTCTGTCTTGGGTCAACATCCAGTTGCAAGCTATCGCAAGTCAAGGATTTGTAACTCATTGTACAAGTGCTTGGGTTTCTCCTGACTCTCTTCTTACTTCCTTTCCCATTTCTCCTAGGATTACAGTCTTGTGTCAATTAAATCAGCAGAAAAAACAGCACTGGATAATTCCATTGTTTGCTACTTTCACATTTTCAACAGTTCTAGACTTCCCTAATCATTTACGCTTTAGTACAAAGAAAAAAAATAATCCCTTGTGTTTACTTCCAAGACACCTAGCAGGGTGGATTTACTATCTTCTTTTTCCTTCATAACCTTCTACCAGCTGTGATCCTATAAAAGACCCAGTCATCTTCCTGGATAGTGTATGGTCCTCAAAGAAAACTATAGAAGAGATGTTCTTGTCTAGAGGAACTTGCATTCACATGGTGGACATATGAAATATATGAGAAGAGGCAAAAGCAGAGAAACATTCTGAGCTAAGCCTACTGCTCTGCGCTTAGGTTCTTCAGAAAAAAATATGTATCTTGGAAACTCAGACATTTGTGTTTCTGCCTCTTTTCTCAAGCAACACAGTCACGGTTGAATTGAATGAGAACAGAAGCCATAAAAATGATTGAAATAATTTGGAAAATGGAAACATTAAGGATAAAGCCAGGCAAAAGGGAAGAAGGGTTTTACTTAGAGGCAGTAGGAGAGCAGTTTTTGCCTTTCCTTCCTCTCCCTATTGTCTCTTACTTTAGCAGTTTTAAAATGCACTCTTTAAACTCAGCTTGTTTCTGAGGTTTCTGGTTCACTGTAGGCAGGATTTATTTGTTCTAATTTAGGCATCGGAACACTACATATGTAAATATAAGTAGTCACCAAAGGTGCCCTCTTAGAAACTGGATAACAGGCAAAATGGGATGAATCTCTTTATGAGGTGACATGACCATGGAAAGAAAACCTCTGGCTATCTTAAGTTTAGATACGTGAGGTTAGGAGAGAGGAATCCCAGCCTTACTGTTCAGACACGGCTCCACCCCTTGAGCCTTGCATTCTCCGTTTATTTATGCAGGGCCAAAGTACATCCAGAATGGATTAACTTTCGAAACTAGACAAGAGCAGGTACTTTCAACACAATATAACTGAGGAATTGCAGTCAGGTGAAAAACGGAGTGACCGTAAGGAGGAAAAAATAAAAAGAAAACCCAGCAATCTCTTCACACGGTCACTCGTTAAATCTCTTTCAGGAAGTGTAAAGAAGTGCCATAGTGTAGTATGTTTAAATTCTATGATTTTAAAAATCACATAGGAAATTCATGGTATGGAATAGCCATTCAATGGCTAGACGTATAACCAGCCATTATATACACGAAGAGGAACAGAGAGCTGCAAAAACTCTGCGTGGAAATCTGCATAAACTCTGCGTGGAAATCTGCATTTATTTAAAGGATTTGTTGATGTTAAGGTCAGAAAACATCATCACAATCATCCGTTTTGACCTAGAGCAGACTGCATTCACTCGCTTAGGGCTGAAGTGGAGTTTGTATTTTTAAAGAGAAATCTGAGCCTGTTTGAAATATGGCAAGCAGTACAGAAATCCTCCGTTTTACTCTTTCCTTTCAATTTCTGCCTCTAAGTTGATGTGCTTTATGTTCTTTCAAACTTTGTGAAGTGCAGGCTTTGCAGTTTTGCCTTCACTTGGCATAAAATCTAGCATCAGTCTGGTGCCACTGAGAATTCTGTTCTTCATCAAAGTCCTCAGCTGCTATGGCTTAATACTTGTGTATGTAAACTAGCATATGCCTACAAAACATTTGCTATTCATTTTATCTTGATTTCTTTCTGATAAAAAAGTAAGAACTAACCTAATTACATATTAATGGATAAAAACACCTGGGATTTGTAATAATTACCCCATGTATTGAATAACACAGAATTGCTTACTCTGTTGCAAGAAATGCCTTCTCATGGAGTTATGTCTATACTAGTGAATTAAACAGAGGCAAGGAATATTGCAAGGAACCCTAACTTTATTGGTATATTTGTAAATTTTTAAGATTGTCCCCAGCATGAGCAACAGCCCTTCTGGGCTGTTAGCCTCCAGCAGCGCTCCCCAAACCAACTCCTGACCGTGGTTCAGAAGTTACAGCACTACAGGGGTCATTCCCAACAGGCAGTTTGTGTTTGGCATTGTTGTTCTGATTGGTGAAAGGGTTCAGTTGTAAAGACATGGCCTTCTGCATGATGCTTGGCCTAAGAACCAAAAAACAGGCCCTGGTGCTTCTTGTGTTACCAGGATAGATGTAGCCATAATATACTGGAAGAGTTGTAACCAGATAGCACTGTTTTCTGGGGTTTGGGGCAATTATGCAACCAGAGTGTATTTAAGCCACAAATTTCCTGCCAGGGGTCTTCTGAAATGTGTCTGTTGGTAAAGACTTCTCTACGTTCCACTAAATCATAAATCAGATTCTTATTATTTGCATTCCTGGTACAAGGCTTAATAAACCAATGAGGAAAATGGAATAAATCTGCCACATTTGGAAAATATGTAATCCAGCTTTGCAGGGGCTATCACCTCTACAAACACCATCATTAGTATTGCTTCTTTATGTATACTGCAGCAGTATATAGAAAACTGATTCGAACGCCAGGTCCCTGTCGTGCCAAGTGCCATAGGCCTGTTCCCTGAAGTTACCATTCATAGAAATTAGAAACGAAATATACTGTAGAAAGAATCTCTTCTATTTCCAGTTTAAGCAGGAGAAATTACACCAATAAAGATTAAATATTTGTCCAGTGGAGCCTGGAACAGTAGTTTGTTAGTTTGATTAATCATTGACAATTATTAAGTAATTTTAGTATAATTTATTGCTTCCTCGTGTTGCTGTCAAGGCACAATTGCTATAGGGAAACAGGCAAGAATCTGCCAAGTGAGTTAATGATTAGTCTTGGGTCTCATATAAATCTAGATTTTATTGTTCTTTTATTGCCATATTCACAACAGCTGTTCTATGCAAGCATGTGAAATGAATCGGTGCCTGCCGTGCATACCTGGGGGGAGCTGCAATGGTACAGTTCGCATCCCCAGAGTTTCTCCCCGTATCTACCCACCTTGTTCCTACTGCCCGTCGGCTCTGAACTATGTGTGAGAGCAGGAAAGAAAGCAAGGATCAAATCTTGCACATTCGGGCCAGCACGTTAGTGACACGGGCAGTTTGGGGTCACTATTCAAGCCCCAGTACTGATCCTTCATGTTTTCTGGAGATGATGAAACCAAGACTATTTACTCCATTCTAATATAAGTGTCTATAACAGGGGAGGTGACTCCTCCTTTGGAGATGCCATGCTGACTGTAAACTGCACCTAGACATCCAGCTTGCATTACACATGTTAATTTTAAGTGGCTCCAGTTTGGGTACTGGAATCCTATCCAGTGTGCATGGGTTTGCAGTTTGTATTCCATCCTCTTTCATGATCTCAGCACTTCATCGTCTTTTAATTTTTCCTGTGCAATAACCTAGTCCTCCTGTGGAGTAGCAGCTGGGAATATTCATCCCAGCTGTCTATGCAGCCCAAGGCAGATGGTTAACTGCCTGGTCTGTGCAGAAAAAGGGAAGCTCCCCCAGAGATCAAATGAGAAGAGACACCTACTCTAACTCTGTCTCACCTGGAAGACCCTCTGTCTCTGCTGCCTAGAGAGACCAGGAAAAAAAACTGTGCTTAAGCCCTGATGTTTAGGAATGTGAAAAAAGCTGAAATGAATATGAATTTTATTGTATTAGAAAACTGTATAAATGTCTTTTAATTATTTAATCCAATGTCACAAATTAAGGGCAAGACTGTCCTATTTTTTTTCTAAATGAGAAGATGTATAAAAATTTAAGCTTGTGCTGATTTATTTTTCCTCTTTTTTTTTTGACACTGTGTTCTTTTGAATTTCATATTGAACAGTATTAAAACACTACTTGTCATACATATGTATCATTATAATAATAGAATAAGCAGGGCTTCTTAAAAGAACCCTGAGAAGTAGGAAGGCTGATGCTTTATTTCCAATAACATATACAATAACCCTTCTGTAAACTTTCAGCTAGAGATAGAATAAGATTAACTGTGAAAAAATAAAGTTTTTCAGAGAAGTCCGAACTTACGTGCATGTATTTTTTTTCTGACAGCGAACTATACTAAACCACTGATTATTAGCTTTAACTTAGCTGCAGTAAAATACTCTTGAGCTGCAGCACGTGAGCTCTGCCATCTTAGATAACTGCTAGGTTACTGATAGCTCCGTGTCAGTGGATGGACCCCTGCCCAAACCTGAGAGAAAAACATGGTCTGCTTCCAAGACAAATACGTTCTTACTTTGAGAAGACATACAAAAGGAGACAGTTTTCAGCTTTCGTAAGCTAACTCAGGTCAGGTCAGGAACTGACAGAGATAGAGGAAAAGAAATGCACCTGTGCTGGAAAAGGATGTTGACAATGGGCTGCTCAACGGACTTAAGATCTACCTAGACAGAAGCGGATTGTCTGCAGCATACCTCGGTGGAAAAGTGCAGTCAAACACCCTACGCTGAGCACGGAAAGTCATCGGCTTCTCAGCTGGGTTTAGCACGGGGCTAAGCCACCCCAGGGCTGTGGCCAGGAGGTGGAGCAAAGCTCAAGCGCTAAAGGATGCTCATATTGTCTGACTTTGGGCAACCAACCAATAGGGACATCTCATTAATTAACGAGGCATTATAGGCCCATCCAGAAGACAGTTCACAGAACCTGAGGGGGGGGGGGTTTGCCCTAAATCAACGTCATAAAGTGTTTGCTCTTTCCAGAACCAATGCACAGAGTCCAGGCTTCTGCCCTAAATCAAGGGCAAGCATGACCTCATTCTGTGTCTCTCATGAGCTTCTGTCTCTTTTCCAGGGCTTCTCCTGGTGTCCCTTGGAAAGTGGTGTTCAGAGAATGGAAGTGTCTCCTGCTGAGGAGATGAGAGCACCGCATTCTGTAAGGATTGCTTATAAATTCTGCAACCGACGGTGAAATAATGAAGACATCAGGAAGTGCAGCTCCATAACCGCCTCCTAGCTGAAGAGCATAATCACCAGGACATAACCTGAAGTTCACTCCTGGCTACTCTCTTCAGACTCTTGACTTGCCTGTGGCTGCTCACCAGGGCTGGGGCACGTGCTCACCTCCCGCTCTCTCTGAATTCTGCTCCTTGGATGTGCCTTCGACTCCTGCATGCTGAGGTGGGCCTCTTGCTGAGGTCTAACCCTTAGGCTAGGAGAGAAAAAGTAGAAAATCTCAGGAGGGGTGAAGAGGGAGAAGAGCTGCCTCCTCCTTTGGTGTCTGGAGTGCCTTGGGTGCTATAGCAGTTTGGGTGAGTATTCATTGAACTCTCGTCCTGAATTTAGGGTCCTTAGAACCCTTGCTGTAGCATTTAAGGCATCCAAGCAGATTGCCGAATGCTTTCTTCTGCCTATGTGTAGATAGTGACATTTCAGAGCTTTTTATCTTACTCAAACTGGGGCATTATTCAGAAGAAAGACAAAACCCATGTCTGGTAGAAAAGTTAGTCTTTCTGCCCTTTCATGCCCTCCAGTTTTCAATACCATCTTTTGCAGCAGAGGGACACAAGAGAACAAAGGCGAAAGACTAATTTTTTTAACATGAGCAAAGCAACTAATTTTCTATTACTGTTGGTCTCAGCAATGGATTATTTTTTTATTTTTTTCAAATTCATTTAAAAAGAGAGAAATCCTCATGAGGCAGAAACTTGGACTGGACCATTTCAGCCCATGATTGTTAGCCTTACAAAGCTATAAGCTGTGAAATATGAGGCTATATAAATGGAAGTTGTAATCATGAACACTGTGACCAGTGACCAGACCCACCTATGATAATAATACAAATGAAAAAAAAAAAAAAATTTCTCCTGTTCAGCTCCACTAAGAGTTAATCCTCAAGATTGTTAATCATTTCAAAATACTGAACTAAAAATAGCACCATTCCTGTAAGTTGTTGTAACTGCTGGAAAAGATAAGGCTGTAAGATAAGGGGCAAGTCTCTCACACATGCACAGACTCACACATGTACAGCCACTCATCTGAACTAAAAAAAAAAAAAAGGGAAAAAGGAAACCACTACTGCAATGCTGTTTGCTTAGTTGGGCTTCACAGTGACTGTTAGGATTAATCCCCGTGGGTTCCAAATTGAACAAAAGCAGTATTTATCATAAAGATAATAAAAAAAATTTTAAAAAGGCTTCTTCTTCATCACTTCACTTTCAAAAATGTTTTCTTGAGTCCTATCTAAAGCAGCCTGCCAGCAGGTACTACGCTGTCTCTTTTCCAAAATGTTATCTCCTTTCAAATGAGGAATAATAGGAGGGCTGCACTGACTGCATGACTGTTGGAGATCTAGGGTTTTGCAGCTGGTAATTTCTTCTATTTTTTCAGCAGTTGTTTTCCATGTAAGGAAGAAATCTGTTATTTTACTCACAGAAAGCAAACAAGCAAGCAAACGAAAAAAAAAAAAAAGGCAATTAAAACCCTCAAAAGACAAACAGAACAAACCCCAAAGGCATTAGTAGTGTCATAAAGCAAAAAGAGCTAAGATATTTAAAACAAGAAAAGTTATACTCTCACAGCAAATGGCTCTTTGGCTGCAATAGAAAAAGATGAAATCACAAAAGTGAAATTTGCCACATCTAACTTAAACTGTCCCGTCTTTAGCATCAGCCGTGAGAGACAACCCGTGTGTTTCCAGCACCAGTCCATGTTGCAATGATTCCCTTTTAGGGAATGCTCATACTTCCACAGGGAGCATAGGGTCAGTCTAAATACTTGAGCCTATAATAAAAATCTAATCGTTAGATAGTTGAGGTAAACTAAATTTTGGCTTGAATAAAAACAATATGAATGACATATGATTCCTTTTACCTTTCTTTCAAGAATTAAAATATGTGGGCCCCAGGGCCCACCAGGTGTTACCGGAAGATTTGTACAATCTTGGATAGAAGACTCGCCTCACCCTGTTTTGGCTGGTCTTTACAGCTTAACCCCAAGTGCTGCACTAAGTATGAACCTTGCTTCCTCCATCTGTGTCCTCTTGCTGCACAGCAGCTTAAAAGCTGCTCCCAAGGGAAAGAGAAGTCTTCTTAGCAGAACTTTTCATGGGAAGCCAATGTCAAGGCTTCTTCCAGCTTTTTCTTTAACAGCTTCAGTGCTCCGCAAACAGCTTTCCTACCGGAGATCTGGCCTTAGGCACAACCAGTAGTTCTCGTAGGATGGGGGTGGGACAGGAGATTGCTCAAAGCTATATGACTTCCTCCTCTTGTCCATGTCATTAAACGTACAGGAATGAACTCCCAGTGGTCTCTCTCACTGTGTTGTGCTTGGATTGAGAATAGTGAGGAAGGAACAGGCTGTGGCACTGAGATCGAACTATTTTTTCTTCTTTGGTGTTTTTTACCTGACATTGCACCTTGATCTGTCAGGAGAGATATCATTTATGTGTGAGCAGGGTTCTGGCCATGTTAAAATATTCATTAGTATTTTTGATAATGTTTTGTCCCATTTCTGTGGCCAGCCTGATGTCACAATTTGGAACTATCTTTTCAGAGGTTTCATAGTCGAAAATACTAAAGCAGAAGGAATTATGTCCTAAATAACTGGTGCTAGCACTTAAACCCTCATCCAAATACAAGAACTCAAATCTGTGAGAGACTGAAAGAGTTAATGTCTCAAACATTGTAGTGGGGCCAGTTCTGCTTAAAGACAAACTCTGCATAACAATGAACTCTGTGTAGCAAGGAATCCCAGGTGAAAGGAAGTGATCAGCACCCATCAGCAACAGGACTGGGAGGGCGTGCAGGAGGGTCCCCAGCTCCCTGTTCTGATACGCTGAGCAGGACAGCTCGCCAGGTATGGCCAAAGATCAATCAATGGTCATGTCTGCAGAGAAGGGGAAGTTACTTCCCAAATGACCCCCAAGCCCAAGCCCAAACTGCTCAGGACACCTAATTAGCCTAATGAGTTCGAGTGCCCACCTGAAGGAGGGGCAGGGATGCTAAAAGGACACAAACTGAAGCCCCAGTTGCACAAGCCCACCAGAACCAGACCCCTCAGCTGACTGAACCAATGTTCTCTCTCTCTCTCTCCCCCACTCCCTCTCCTTCCCCCCTACACCTCATCCCTTTAGACATAAACCATTGACCAAGTCCAGGACTAAAAGCACATCCAGCTGCCCCTGGGCTCCGCACTGAGAGGGAGTCTAGAAAGCAAGGGCGTCCACTCTGAACCTCGTGACTCAACGGGAGGGCTCTCCTCGTTGTCTTCCCTGAACTGATCTGAAAAGAAGCAAGGCCTGTAGTATGTTTGGTGACGTAGGGTTAGCACGTTACACAGTTTACTGACACAGTTTCATGCCAATTCTTGCTCTGAGCATATCAATTTTTGTTGTGAACATGCCAATTCTTGTTGTGAGTGCATAAAAGTTGAGTTTTGTAAGTGAAAAAATCCCTGGTGTCATTTCACCTCAGTCCTGACCTGGGAATCAGCAAACGTGAGTCATCATCCTGAAAAATTGGGATGTGGGATGTGACGCAATCCCTGTCTTTGAGACCAAACAAGACAAAACAAGGTCCAAAGATTGGTAGTCTCAAAGCTTGTAGTAACAATGGTCTAAGGACTCTGTCATGGTTTAACCCCAGCTGGCAACTCAGTACCACACAGCTACTCACTCACTCCCCCCGGTGGGATGGGGGAGAGAATCAGAAGAGTAAAAGTGAGGAAAAACTTGTGGGTTGAGATAAAGACAGTTTAATAAGTAAAGCAAAAGCCGCACACACAAGCACAGCAAACCAAGGAATCCATTCCCCACTTCCCATGGGCAGGCAGGAGTTCAGCCATCTCCAGGACAGCCGGGCTCCATCACGCCTCACGGTGACTTGGGGAGACAAATGCCATCGCTCCGAACGTCCCCCCCTTCCTCCTTCTTCCCCAGCTTTCTATGCTGAGCATGACGTCCTGTGGTCTGGGATCTCCCTTGGGTCA
>JAVJGG010000073.1:41893450-41908667 GCA_035590195.1 Aviceda cuculoides | reverse complement strand
CAGGCAGGAGTTCAGCCATCTCCAGGACAGCCGGGCTCCATCACGCCCAACGGGGACTTGGGAAGACAAACGCCATCACTCCCAACGTCCCCCCTTCCTTCTTCTTCCCCCAGCTTTATGTACTGGGCATGACGTCCTATGGTCTGGGATCTCCCTTGGGTCAGTGGGGGTCAGCTGTCCCGGTTGTGTCCCCCCCAACTCCTTGTGCCCCCCCAGCCTGCTCGCTGGTGGGGTGGGGGGAGAAGCCAAAAAGCCCTTGGCTCTGGGTAAGCCCTGCTCAGCAGGAATGAAAAGATTCCTGGGTTATCAACACTGTTCCCAGCACAAATATAAAACACAGCCCCATACTAGCTACTGTGAAGAAAAATAACTCTACCCCAGCCAAAACCAGCACAGAGTCTTTATAGCATTGCCAGTTCTGAGTATTACAAGTTTGCATGGCAAGAATAAGAAATATTTAGGCTAAGATGGTAAATGTAAGAAGCCTTGGAAAAAAAAATCTATTTTCTCAGTTCCTTTCAACGGAGCTAGATAGGCTTATGTACAAGAACTCAAAAGCATTCCCAGAGATGTCTCCCTGAGATACCACACATTGACTCTAGAGACAGGGAGCAGCATAATAAATATGACTTCAAAATCTGTAATGCAGACGTATTGAGCTCAGGCACAAGAATCAATCCTATTGATTTTAGTGCATGTGGGACAGGAAGGGCTGGAAATGGTGGTCAATGCCTTTATAGTGTATCATTCAGGGTCAAGGTCTCACTCTTTAGCCTACGGCTATCTTTCTATACTGATCTAGTGGAAACGTTGAAAAATTACTTTGTTCAGTCTTCACCTGGACTGCTGAACTTGCATAAAAGCATGTCAGTCAAAGTGACTGATGGCCCAACTCAGGTGCCAAGAGACTTCTTCTCCTGACAAGTAATGTTCTGACACTTGAGATGAGGTCTCAGTTTAGCAGCCCAAATGATTTTGTGTCTCTGTGCTGTCAGCATATTTATACAGCAGCAAAAGTCTCTGTTTGGATGAGAATCATCATTCAACTGCTCTGCCAGTCTCACAGGTGGCCACCACTCTGCAAAAAGGCTACTGCTTACTAAAACTGATTTTTCATTTCAGGAGATAGTAAAGCTTTTGGCATTGGTGGGAGGTATCAAAATCAAAGATACGAAACCAGTTCTTTATGCTCAGACTCTTTAGATCTATTTTCCTTGCCATAAGACAAAATGGATGATAAAATGCTCAGCAAGGGATTTTACCTATAGAATAAGTTGCCTGGAGTTGAGTGTCTAGATGGAGGTGTCCAGATGTTAGCTGACTGTTTATGCACCCAGAATACCAACTGACAGTAAACATCCTGCTTTGGCTGCCCACACAAAGGTGTCTAATGTCATTTGAAATGTCTTATAGATAGATTTCCACCTTGTCCCTCAGCCGTGGCTTTCAAGGAACAAAGGTCTTTCAAAGGTCTGGCCTCGTACCTGCCAGCCCCCTGCGGGTACCTTTAACAGTCTTGTCTCAATTGGTTCTAGGTGCCCTTGTTTGAGCAAACTACTTAAACCCTAAATCTCCCTTGATTAATGGCAGTTTAGACAGTTCACATGTGGGACCTACAAAAAAGTGTCATAATCTGTAACTTGGACTCCAGCTATCTTCTACACTCCATCCACAAACATTGTGAAATATGCTAAAAATGTTGCTTTTTATTTAAAGAATTGGAAGAAGGCTTGGGGTCACTGCAGGGGTATGAAAAATTGGTACAGAGACCATGTACTCGGATTCAAATGCTTCCTGGAACATCGGATTTACTGGATCTGCCTACACATACAGACCACAACCCCTCGCTGACTTGTGCACAAATGTACTTGAGCTCTGATACACTCCAGGCAAAATACTATCACTTCAAACTCACAACTTCTAACTGTCCCACCCAGCATTCCCTGACAAGATCTCTTATTTTCTAGATTCCTCAGGCAATCCCTCCCTCCCAGATCATTTTTAATCTCTCCTGTTTGTATCCTCCTGCACAGCTATTCAAGCAGAGGAGTTTTAATTCAGAAATAGAATTTCCAGATGAAGTTCCACAATCTTTGATCTATTAATCTAAAAGTTTTTGTGATTTTAGTTTTTTTTTTTTAAACTTTACACAGAGATGTGAGAGTTTGACATACCATTTTTTAATGAAAGTCAAGATAGTGTTGCCACAAAAAATATGAAAATGCAAGTAATGGCTACAGAGGTAGGACAAGTATCAGTGAGAAACAAGGCTTGAATGAAAAAAATGGGAAAGCAGCTAATACTACTATGAATAAAAAAAGATTGCAGAGTTGTTGGAAGAAGACATTCTAATTTTTTAACATGGGGATTAATTTTAGCTTCTCCTGATTTCATGAACTGACTTTTTCATATTTTGTTAGGACAAGGGCAGACATCAGTGTTCTCACTTCCATTGTTTTTTGACTGCTGGAGAAAGAAAACAAGAGTAGCTAGGACATGCCCAAAGGTCCCTGATCTAATGTTAAATCTAAGGCAACACTCAAGTGAAAAAATGAACTTGTTAGTTTGGGCTCCTTCCTTTTCTGATGGATCTAAAATCTTTCTGCAGCACTTTCAACCAGAAAACTCACGTCTTCTTGTCATTATTGTCTCTGTGCTTCACGAGATTTTGCCCAGCTTGTGGCTTTCAATTAAACTTTCCACGTAGAACCTTAGAAAACTCCTAGAAAATACATTGACATTTACAGAATGCTAAATTAAATAACTTTCTCCTGTCAAACACATTTCCGCAACTGTAATGAAAAAAAAAAAGAAATTATACTGACTCTTCCTAGTGCTTGTTACTCACGTTAATTTTCAGTTTTGTCCAGAGGTACAGCAGTTGTTCAAACACCCTATGTAAGATACCTATTGCAAAAGGGATATGGATTCACCACACCTTGAGTCT
Source organism: Aviceda cuculoides (assembly GCA_035590195.1). Taxonomy (NCBI): domain Eukaryota; kingdom Metazoa; phylum Chordata; class Aves; order Accipitriformes; family Accipitridae; genus Aviceda; species Aviceda cuculoides. Next base: position 41,905,720 of record JAVJGG010000073.1, on the reverse strand, counting down.
TTCCATTGAGAAGCGGAGAATTACCTCTTGGGTGTTAGCTTTGAGTAGTGGTCCTCAACAGTTGAAGAGTGGCTGGGAAGGACAGGTTATTTTGCTGATATATCTTTACATCTTAATAACCTAGTAACCATTTTGCAAGGGTTGAAACCTATGACACTTAATGTTCAGAAGAAAGCCAAGACAATTGAGGAGACACTGCATTTATAGTACACAAACTTAGAAAGTGTAATTGTTTCTGGTCCTGGAGACAAAATGACAAAAGATCACTTCATGACGAAAAGTTCTGCCATGCTTCATCAGAAAACAAAACAGGAAATAATTGCTTTCTATTCACTAGTGAGAAAATGAGTTTATAGGAAAAGATAATCAGTACTGACCCTAAAATTTTCCTGAAGACCAGTCCTCAGGGACCAGGATGCAAAACAGATATTTCACCACTGTCTTGGAAATCTGCCAGTTGGCCAGGCAAAGAGCCAGTGAGATGCCAGGACAAACTCAGCAGGGGTGAGGTACCTCATCCCTCCACAGCTTTTCTGTATAGTCAGTCATGGATGTGCTCCACCATTGGGCGATGGAAAGGAGGAACAGGACCAAGATGGAAGGGGATGAGGATGCTAGCACTCGCAAGAGGCATGTCTGTAATATGTTCAGTGTATTTTTCTTTTGAAGTACTATTTTCCACCTGGAGTAGAAAGAGTCTGAGATGTTCCTGTTCCTAAGGGCAATTTGGGGACCTTTGAGGCTGGGAAGGTGTCAAGTGAATGAAGTATGGGAGGACTGTGATCAAAAGAAAGACATGAAGTCACCTCCCCCATGTAGTCCAAGCTGATCACCTTTAGCTCTCTTTAAATTCAGTGGGGGTTTTGAGATGTTCAGTTTTTGTAAAATTTTACTATCTGAACTTATTCCTGTGGTTTCTAGTGGTGGTTTTACTGTTGCCTGGTAGCAGATATTATGCCAGATTAAGTCTACTTGTTACAAAGTTCTCCTATAGATTTGACCATGTGCTAGACATAGCAGTGTGATTTCTTCTTACGTAAATTGTTTATAGTCATCACATGTGAAATTAGAGAAAGACACTGAAATGTCTTGCCTAGTCCTTTGGATAACCAGGCAAGGAAGTGCCACAGATTTCTCTTCTGTTTGGCCAGTTGATATGAGTGTAGCTATGGTAGAATTTTTACAGTTGTAAAATTTCACATGAAGGCGTAAGTCTCCAAGAGAGACAAAATCCACCACTTCCTTGGTAATTCATTTAAGTGACTAACCTGTCTTACTAAATATCCTCTCATTTTTTATTTTAATTTTACATGGGTTTGTCTATCAGGATAAGCTTCCAAGTAAAATAATAACCAGACTATGTAGTAATCATTGTTACAGTATTTTATTAACGTTTAAAGTTTTCAACAGTTATCACATAAAGTGTGGATAGTGGATGACAACACAACATGTCAGGAGGTCTAGAAAATGTTGCAAAACAGATTTCCCATGGGATAGTGGAAACGTTCTGACTTTAAGATTTGAAACGAGTTTTGTATGAATGCATTAGCCCAACAGAAGGAAGTCGTGTAAGAGCCAGGTGGTTGGTATAAATTACGTCTAGGTTGTCTGTATAGAGAAGAGAGTGAGTCATCTCTAGAAGGTGATTTTTGCCTGTTCTGGATGCCCGTGTAAGGAGGAGTTAAATTTCTGTCTGAAAATGTTAGTAATGCTCTATTGATTATACAGAGAATTTAGAAAAGCAGATCTGAATAAATGCTTAGCTTTTAGATATGTGAGTCAGGGGATGGATCTTTAGGTCTGAGAACAATATTCCTGATGGGTGTCTGTAAAGGTAATTTACAATATTTGATGAATTCTGGGACTCGCTATCTCAATCTGGCAATCTATTGAGTTCTATTTCTGTTCAGTATAATTTATTCTTTTAATTCTCAAAGAGAAGGTACAGTCAGTCATGCAGATATTTCTTTTTTTCTAATACTCCTCTTATCTACAAATACCACATGCAGTGGTGAAGTACTTCAGCTTATTTTTATTTGCCATGAGTAGAAAGAAGATCAGTTGAACGACCTCAGAACTGAAGGTGTCCAACTGTTGCTGGATAAAGGACTTGCATCGTGGAAATAATCCACATTTAACATAACTTTAGTAATCCACCTGCCCTATCAAATGCCTTCCTCATCTTGGAAACAAACTATTGCAAGTGAGATGATGAACTATCTGAAACTGGGCTTGCTTGTCACTGGGATAGGTTCACTGTAGTGTCAGTGGCAATTTCTGCTGGCATATTGCTGGGCTCTCATCATCAAAATACCATATGCTCTCAAATACAGAAACAAATTTGATAAGGCTGATCTAATTCCTGTACCTATTCCTGAATGGCTTCCATCAGAGTTTTATGCCTGATGAAATGATGGTAGAGAGGCAAACTCCAGTCATTTAGGGCATATTTGTAGAGTCTTTCCCTTTTTTGCTGGAGGAGAGCTGTTTGCTGATGCCCATCAATTTCTATTTGCATATGAAAAACCTACTGCTGGGAGAGGTACAAGTTCTTGTTTGCATCACAAGTGTAAGCAGCGATGCCACAGCAAGTCTGAAAATGCAGCCTCTGTTAGGAAATCTGAGGACTTGAGAGAGCTTGAAGGAGGATTTGATGGCAGCTGGCTGCTTCTGTCGACCACGTAGGGCACCTTGCTCAGTTATTTATGTTTCTCTTAATATGTTAAGACCCACCAAATCAAACACTCTACTTCTGGTTTCAGATTTTGTTGGAATCATTGCTTTCTGCTGCTTGTCTCTGAAACGTCATATAATGGCATTACTTTAAAATATAAAAAATGATATTTCAGCAAAAACATTTCAAATGTTTTTGAGAAAAGACCTTTTTTTTGTTATGTCATGTAGTAATTTTACTTTAAAGTATAAATGCAGTGATTCTCAGTGGCTGAAAACAAGTGGCTGATGTATAAAATAGAAAGAAAGGAAAGAATTAGTTTTTTCAACAAAATACAGAAAATTCTCATCTCTGATTATGACAAGAGCTTAGATCTGAGTCTCTGTTTATTTCTGGGTTTAATGGCAATAAACAGGTAACCTAAGACATCAGTATGAAACCTAATGAGATACCTGCCCGCTCTCAGGCAGGGTGCTTGCCTGTCCTCATTGTGAAAATGCTCCGTGATGCTAATGGAGCAATGGAGCTAATGGTAGTGAGGGCACAGGGGGTCACAGACACCTTTTTCTTAAAGCAGAATTAATTCATGCCACACCAGTTATACCCGCACTGGAGTTTCCCATCGGTTTTTTGGCTCCACTGAAATCCGAAGCACCTCCTGTGTGAATTCAGTTGAACGTCAAGCGTTGCAGAGTAACTTGTGACCTTCCTCAGGTCACAAGCAGCCATTAAACTCATTTTTAAAGCCACTTTGCCTCCCCAACATTAAAACAGGAGTCACTGCACCACTAAGGCATAACATTCTGATCAGTCTTAAAGCAACACAAAACCAGAACAGCTTCACAGTTCATAACGAATGGCAAACACTGTCACGAGAGATGGTGTACGTACCTAAAGGACTATTTCACTATATCCATGCAATATTGCTTTTGTTCAGGAGAAATACACATAGCTGTCAAGATGCTTAACTGGGCAAATATTTTTCACAAAATCAAGGAATATAACATGTTAAGATAATAGGTGTAACTGAAATGCAAATAGTGCCAAGAATAGCAAGGAAAAAAATTGAATTCCTTGGAACAGGTTACTCTGCTCTCTTATATATTAAATATTCTGTTCACACTGCTGAGTTGCCATTTTCCATTGTTTATTATCTACAGTGTTCTATTGCTACAACAGGAAGTTTTACCAACATAAAAGGTTCAAAACTTAGCTGTTCTTCAGAGCACCACTCTATCAGGAATTTATGTAAAGTCAGTTCTATTACATAGTGGATTTCACATAGGCGACAATACTAAACCAAACAATAATACACATACACATAGAGGCACACCCAGCTTTTGTTCAGAAATTGTAAGAATTAGGTCAAGAAAGCGTTTGGGACAAAGTGGCCCTTTTTGAAAAGGGAGTACATCAGTGTTGGCTAGATGTATATTGGCTGTAAAGGGATGATGAAAGGATGACCAAAGGGTGATTTTTCTCCAGTGCTTCATGTCCTGAGTTTTCTTTGGTTGTGTCACTCTAAGGATGTACATAGACACGATGTCATTGGGACTGAGAAGAAGGAGAAGGTGTCTGTAGGCATTTACAGTTAGTTTCCAGCTATCTACAGCACGGGGGCAACTGGGTCTGCACCCAGTATCTGGCTATGGCAGCCCATGGTGGGCAGAAAAGATGCACAGGAGAAGCCGCTTGCTAGCATGGGGCGAAAGAGAAAGTTTGGCATATTGGGCATGTCCAAGAGCATTTTGAAGGCTTGACGTTGTTAAAGCGTCCAGGACTTCCAGGGGAAGTCTGTATTGCTTGGCAAGAGGCACCCGCTGCCCAAAAGGCACCTCTGCACACACAGAAACCAAACTGACATTCTGGTATTTCAACTAAATGCAGGTTTCCTCTCTGGAAGGCATTTCAGTGCTAATGCCAAAAATAGTAAAAATACATTTGAATATACAAAATTCTTCTAGGAAAAAGCGATCAGGTACATTTTATGAAAATATTCTTATTAAGGCAGGCATTTTCTTGAATGGAAACAAATGAAGATTTGCTGACCCATACAGCACTCGGAACCCTCGGTGTTAATTCCTATGAATACGTATGCACAAGGTGAACTTTATTAAGTGTCTGGTGGAAATCCAGGGGCATTTCTTGTGGAATAGTGTTACCTGAAAAATAGGTATATGGAGATTAGGGTCTAAAAATGACAATTAAATAAATTATTATTAATTGACCAAGTAGGGATACAAAAGAAGAAGAATACCAGATCTAAGATTAACTAGAAATGCAGTTTTCAGATGCTTAAAGGTGAGGGTGACATCATCTCTGATGAGTTTGAGTGGGAGGTGAATTCGTGGTTAGGCCAGACAGCTTTGAAATACTAGCCATAGTGGAAGAAATATATCTAGATGTGATGAAGTAAGTTGCATATCTCATCCACTAGCTTCTTTTCTTTTGAATAATTTCTCATATGAAATACACATTAGCACAGAAATGCATTCATTTGTCATGTCATTACAATATTGAAAAGATCCCTGTAGCAATACATTGAAGTAGTCTAAAAAAAATGGAAGCTAATACATTTTAAAACTTTAACATAAATATGTATAGTGTGCAATAATATACACACTGCTCAGAAAGAGAATGTAATTAATATTTAAGTATTAGAACTTACCATCAATTATTAAACATGAGTCCATTTCCACATCTGAGGCGTTTAAAGGCCAGCTTTCACTAGAGACTAAGAAATACTAAATGTTTCTAAAAGTTACTGTCTGCCCAAACTAATATCTCCAGAGTGAGTCATTCTAACATATTTAGCCCATAAAATATCAGCATGCAAACAGTTCCTGAAAATACATTTGTATCACAGGGAATCAAAGTTTTGTCTTTAAACTTACAATGAACCATAATACATCTCACAAAAACAGTTCAATTGACCATTACACAATCTTTCATAGGAGAAGATGGAAGATTTCTTGTGAGATGTATTTATTTATGCTTTAATTATGAGGACTTTTCTGTTCCTAGATGAATCATTTGTACTCCATGGAGCCAGATTCCCATATAATTTTTCAAGGCACATCTGATACGGTTGAGGGAATCAGCACAGCACAGAAAAGACAAAAATCTGTTTCTCAGCACTGCTTTTGTGTTTCCAGCAGCTAGTTACCTTCCTTCTTACTGTGTCCTGACACAATGCACTGTTTATTAGCTTATGTCTAATTTCTGCCTTTATTTCTGTATCCTTACAAAAAGTGACTACCCTACTCCCGCCGACTGGGGTTCAGCTCGGTATTCCTCATCAGCTGGTCATGCCTCATTATATTTCGCACTGCTGGTTTGGCAGCTGGAGGGAAGGGTGGAAGCAACATCTCACCTTCAAACTTTGGTAATATACCCTTCTACAGTCAATTTAGTTTTCTCTCATGCCTTTGTAGTAACTGGAGAGAAATGGGAGATGATGATCTGATCATCCTATGTTCGAGGGCTGTCTGATGAAGAGACATACCACTCTCTAGAAAGCATTACTTATAATGATTTGACCTCTGTTGTCTGTAAAGGGAGACCAGGGCATCTATTTCAGTAAACACCCATACTGCAGATCTTAAATATAGTCAGGCATATCTCAATTTGTTTAGTTCACTGCTTGAATTCCTAAATCTCTTCAAAATTGTTGCACTATTTTTTTCACAGCCTTTAATCTGTCTTGTCTGCAGAGGAGAGAAGGAACAGTCTTATTTTATGCTTTGTTGTGAAACAAACAAAGTATAAATAAAGCCATGAAACTGCAGCTGGAGCTCATCCAAAATGAAACACTCAGCTTAAAATGGAATGTTAAAAAGGCACAATTTAACCCTTTTTTAAAAGATGTGTTTCTAAACAAATAATGGCTTTAAAACCAAAGAGAACTGTTTTGCTCTCAAAATGTCAAAATAAAATATTTGACTTTTAACAAACGTTTCATATTTCCTCCACTTCTTTAGACAATTAGGGAAATTATCTGAGTCTCATCCCTCTTCTCCCAGCTACATTTTTCAGCCATTTTACTCTCTGCCAAAAAAAAATCTTGTGCATTTCTAACTGTAACACAAATAAGATAGAAAAGAATGTCTGTAGCCCATCAACATGACAGAGAGAATACTCAGTAACAAGGAAGAGCCCTAAAATCTTTCTTAGAATCTTTATCAGAACTGAAAAATCCTTTGTCTATTTTGGGCTAACAAATTAGTATCAGATAGGGTTTCAGGCTGTATCGCTGTCTTGCTTTCTCTGTTGGCCAGATATCTCATCTGTTTGCTGGAAATGAGGATCTAGGTCAGCCTGCAAATTGAACGTGCTGCTGGATGTGTCTAGAAGCAGTCATCCTTCTCTACATTGGCCAATAAGTTTCCAAATTACAGAAAACAGCTGAAGCTAAAGAAGACAAATCAGAGAATCAAAGCCACGCTGACAGAAATGGCATGCAGATGCAGATTCCTAGGTTTGGGGGAACAGAAGATTGATGTACACTAACTAAAACTGGATGGGGTAATGAGGACGAGTTGGATGGTTAACAAGACTGGTATTGGCAAATATCCCATGCTGTACTCAATCAGAAGTTGCAGAGTGCAAAGACAAAAGTAAGCAGTCTTTTAAGAAAATTAGGTTTTGATGCAACATCGCTAGGAACATTGTGGTCCTAAACTACAAAGAAAACAGTGGAAGCGTTCTAAATACTTCTACAGTAGTTTCTGTTTAATCATCTACTTAATTATCCAATATCTGTGTAGGGAAATCCCCACCCTCTGTTTCTAGAGGCTGCATGAAGACAAAAATAATGTGTTGGCTATAAAAGCTGTGTCATGTACACATATATCAGCAATTACAGTGACAATAATCAGTGAGTAGGGAAGAACCGTACGTGGAAAATAATTACCAGCCAACAGACAAGAAACGCTAGGGAATGGCAACAGTCCCTGTTTAGCATTTTTCTTCAGAAGACGAGCTCTTGGAGCAAGTTTTCTGGAGACATTTCTGGATAAAAGGATTAAGAAACTGGAAAACATAACAAAACATATAGTTTAACTCAAGACTCTGAAGAAAGTAAAGGAAGGATACGCAGCACTTTGCATTTAGGAGTACTACTCAATCCTTTCTATACAAAATAGTGTGAGACTCGATGTGCTTGGAAACACAGTAATGAGCATTTTGCTCTTCTCGTTCTTACTCAAGCAAATTAGGGAACAGGCACATGCAGAGCTCCACTGGCAGACTTGAGGAAAGAGTAGGGTCAGAGTAGTGGCAAACACTGCTGTCAGGGTGGCTGTTTGCAAGTCTGTTTGTAACTAGAAACTGGTTCAGGTTACCCTGCCCCTTGATTTAAATGCAAGATTGAATTATCTTAAAACAGAGAACATTCGGAACATTTGTAGGTCTTAAGCACCAGAATCAGAGTGCCTAAACAGGACAGACCTGCAGCATTGTCACAGGAAAAGAAAAAAAAAAAGTAAAATATGTCAGTGAAAAAAATAAAAGCTCTCATATACCTTTAGAACTATCACTTCTGCACATGGACAAGATTATTTTAATTACTGGAGAATGTGGCTGCAGGTTTTCAATAACCATAGCAGAATGCCAAAATATTATTGCTCTGAGAATTCATGCTGATGTCCCATTCTCAATGTCTAGAGCCCTGTGATGATAAGGTTCAGGACAAATAAATGTCCTTCGCTAGTAAAATCATGCTTAATACATCATTAAAAGTTCTGCTACAGGAATGTGTCTTTTAAAAGCCCTCATTTCAATTGGTCTTAAGGTTGTCAGAAGATTAGTCATTTACTTTCCCCAACACATGCTTACCCATTGGTTACAGCCCACGGAATTCCAAGAAGATCTGGAATATTTTAAAAGTTACTTGAAAAAAGCCAAGCAAAAAAACCTCCACTACTTTTACAAGTTGATCTCAATTCCAGTCATCGTCTTAAAAATAGTTATTGCTTTTGTTTTAACTGCTACACTGCCAGGTGCTTTTTGCCATATTCCCCTTACTCTTTCCTTCATGCAAAGAATTATCAATGAATGCAAGGATGCTTTGGTGATTTTTTAACATTTCTTGCCTTACTGAAGCTTCCATGTTTTTTAAAAGGTTGTATACAGGCAATGCCCTTGCTGATGAGTCAAAAGGGTATGAACTATGTCCTTACCCCTACAGTCGTAGTGGACCAATACTATTCCATGCATGGCTATGTGGTTAGCAAGACATAAACAGGAAAGATGTGATGACTAGGAATATGATGAGCTGTATCTCTAATGCTAAACACGTGTTCAGGTGATCTTTTGTTGTACTGTAAAAGCACAATCCTTATATAAAGGGCTTTTTCTCTTAAACATTGCAATTCATGGTGTCTTTTAAGACAACTTATCTTCCAGTCTGGGTTTTAGAAGGAAGGTTGTATTATGCCTAGGTGGAGGGATGATCTAGCTGAAAACAGCAACTATTCTTTTAATGCTATTTATATTGAGAAAATATGAACTCTTGTCCCTTACTTAGACTAAACACTGGTCAAAATTTTCTTCAGAGTGTTTGAATGCTTCACGTTTTCCATTTCTTACCCTCATTTTTACACCTTGCAGTGGCAAAATTGAATTCAGGTGAAAGAATTTCCCCAGGGGCTTGACCAGGTTATTCTAATAGTAAAGGAACTTCCATGGAAACTTCAGGATGCTGAGTGCCCTACTTCTCTCTTTCATCCAGAGGATTTCCCCTTCAGCAGCCCGATGCCTTTCCCGCCAGAGCAAGGCCAGCTCCACAGGTAACATCGGTATTACCATTCACCCCATTGCCATCTATACCATCAAATAGCCAACCCGAGACAGGTTGAGCTTTGTTCTCAGGCTGGATAGTCCTTCAGGAGGAAGGTAGAAATTTGAATGATGAAGATATTTAAGCTATTGGGCAAATATCAGTGAAGTGCACTCAACGTGTTCGTTAGCCACTGTGTGCTCCCATCGTTCCTCCCTGGGATCCTACAGGCGAGTTCCTACTCCTTCACGTTCTGAAGTTTCTAGAGCTGGTATAACCTGCCTTCTCCACATTTCAGGTCCTGCCCTGTCAGGACTGCACCATTTGTAGAATATGTAGCAAGCTGGCTGAAGATCATTATAAAATAACTTGTGGCTGTGTGGTGTGATATGAGTAAAAGCTAGCTGGGAGCAAAAGCTCAACATGACAAGTGCAAGGGAACTTAAACGTATTCAGAGGTGTTATATGTTACTTAGGAGCATATAGGTACAAAATGATGTAGTGGGTGAAGATTTGCAGACCAAGGACTTGGGAGAGCTGATTTCTATCTTTGGTTGTTCTGACAGTCCAGAGGATGAACTTGTGCAAATAATTTCACCCCTACATGCTGTTGTAAACATCTTGATAAAATGAGTACATAAGAATACTATTATTATCATCCTCTTGCAAGTCTGTCTTTCCAGGCTAAGCATCTTTTCTAGGTGAGTAAGCAAAATTGAATAAACCATGTTTTTCCCAACCTTCAGCCTTAAAAAGCTATTTCAATTGCAATCAGTTAAAGAGAGGCAATACAAAAGTTCTGACCAGCAGCAATAATCAACACAAAGACCATGAAAAGAATAAAAAAAAAAAAAACAACAAACCTCTGCTTCTTTAGATTTACTGCAGCTGCATGTGCACTTCAAGAGGGAGAAAGAGGATCTGTGTTAGATCAGTCATTGACTCTCTTTGCTACAAGCAGTTACATTTAACAAACTTTTAATGATCCAGATATCTGTTCAGCCATGAGGATTATGTGTTATCTGTGTAGTTATTTAAAAGGAGCATGCTGCCTTTATGTACCATGATTCCCACACCTCTCATTTTTCTTCTGCTTCAGCACAAGGAAGAAATATAAAGTGGGAAAAGAGAACTGAATTGTTTCTTGGAGGAAAGATTCTGTGTGTAGGAGGCATCTCCTGCCCACCTGAACTACGCCTGAGCTCATTACTGTAATATTAATTCACCTTTCTTGATGGTCTATTTAATATATTCAATAAAGTCCAGGACAAAAATCCTCTCATCCTAAAGCAGATATCTGGAACGGGGCAGATGACTCACATTTTAAAATATCTATGTCTTTCCAATGACTAGGAAGATTGCAGAAGGTTATTTGCTCAGCTGTTGACATCTAAACCATAGACATCTAAATTTGGGTGAGAAGTCTGCAGGGCAGAAGGCTACTGTTGAGGCACCTTCTGAAATACTCAACTGCCTTTGCTGCCGAGGGCAGCCCAGTGCAGAGGTGATGTGTATGCCCGGTATATTACAAGGTCTGTTACCTGTTGTAAATGATGTGAATGGTCACAGCAGAGAAGTGAGATCATAATAAAACCTCAATAAATAAGTAAGGGCACATGGATTGTATCTCATGTATTATTGTTTCTTAAGAAATGTGTGTTGTTGCTGTTTTTACCTTCTCAGTATCTTGTGTGGGAGAAATCTGAAGAGTCTGTTCAACTGTTCTGGTTTCCCGAAAAACCAGCAACCCTGTCCTGGGTCAGTTGTGGGGTGCTCAGAAATTCTGCGTGTGTATCCAGCACATGACACTCTACAATACATCTTGTCCTTGACAGTAATGAAAAACCCCTGCCAATTTAAAAGCATAAAGAGAGTGATTATGTTCCGTGTACTAGAAGAGGGAATAAGAAGCACAACATATGAACCAGGTTATTGGCAGTTGTTGGACTGCACAGCTACGCACAGTTAAACATGGTTGTAACTGGTAGCAGGATTAGGACGTTGTTTGGAACAAGATACAGAAAATAAATGTCACACATTCTGGGCAAAGAATATGAATATGAACATAATATCCTTAAGATTTAGTTACAGAGAAATGTGATAAACCTTGATGGTCCCTCTAGAACATGGGAATTTGTATAACATTTATGTTAAAAATACTTTACATAGAGTATCTTTTTGTTGATTTCCTGAGAGCAAAATGCCAGAAAGAACTATTGAAAGGAAAATGCCTGTGACCTTTTAATTAATTCAGAGTGGCTGTTCCATGCATAAAGAGACATATGAAAGAAAAAGCAACAAAAAGCAAGGTGAGAGATGTTAGAAAAAAGAAGCCTGGGAAGAATCTGTCATCAATTAATTGCAGTTATATTTATTAAAAATCCTTTGAAGAGGCATAACTTCAAGAGATAAGGATGAAATTCATCTGACCAAATACAGGTGTCTGCAACATATACAATTCCCATGGAACCGTTACTTGGATATCCTTATTGTGAGCAGAGAGAAAAAGGAGCTTGAAAAGCAGTTTCTCTCACAGAAAAGTAGATGGCTGTCGTGGTTTAACCCCAGCCGGCAACTCAGCCCCACACAGCCGCTCGCTCACTCGCTGCCCCGAGAGGATGGGGAAGAGAATTGGAAGAGTAAAAGGGAGAAAACTCATGGGTTGAGGTAAAGACAGTTTAATAGGGAAAGCAAAAGCCACACACACAAGCACAGCAAACCAAGGAATCCATTCCCCACTCCCCACGGGCAGGCAGGAGTTCAGCCATCTCCAGGACAGCCGGGCTCCATCACGCCCAACGGGGACTTGGGAAGACAA
>JAVJGG010000073.1:41869792-41882370 GCA_035590195.1 Aviceda cuculoides | reverse complement strand
CTCAAGATACATTTCTCCACTGAAGCTTATTATTTTCATCATTTTTTTCTTCCCTTAGTGCATCTTGGCTGCCAAGATTTTCCCTGGATTATGGCCTTTCCAAGATGAAGGACTTTAATGGGTAAGAGAAGGTACAGTTTGGCTTATCAAGAAGAGTAGGGACATGGCAATCCCTGGCAAACACTATTCTAAACGGAAATATTTCCATTTCCTGTAAACAGCAGGACATTTCTGATAATTGTATTTTTACTGCAGTTTGGCTACAGGAAGCCAGCTCTCCCTATTTCATTTGTTGCTCATTTTTGAAGTATGAATTGGGAAGCTTGTGGCGTGTTCTGCTGGGAACATATTTATGCTGGGTTTTGCATTAGTGAGATTTTTAGCTGCTCAGAGGTTAAAGCTGCACTCGGTAACAGTGCTGTGGTTGATCCCGACTCATTACTTTTGTGACTCAGTTCGTATTTTAACAGTATGGACATGCAGATGAAATCCCACTTTTTAAAAACAAGACAGAAATACTTCCCCACCAAAGACATATGGTCAGTCTCAATTAATTGTCTATAAATGTTCTTCAGCTGTTAGATGAGGGGTGTTACGTCAAAATACCTCACCGCTGTTGTCAAACATTATTATGCAGCAGACAGCTAATATTTCACAAGAAATTTCAGGCTGGAATGTGCCAAAGGATTGTTAAAACATGTGTGTCCAAAGGTTTTTTGAGGGCTGCATTTAGGACCTTTCTTGCCTTAAAATCAGCTTGCTTATCTTTAATTAATCTCTGTCTCTACATATTCACAGTCAATGCCTATTACAGGTCCCAATGTTTTGCTTTAAAACTGAATAATGGGTCCTTAAATATCTCTGTAACAGAAATAGGGTGGAAATGTGGCCATTATCAGTCCTCTTCTTCTGAGATAATTTTGAAGAAATTGCACTGATTTAGAGGCCCTTTGCTCTCTGTCATCTTTCCATTTGATATACTGTGAATATTAACTGTATACTCACATGCACTAGGAAGTACACATAACTCTCATATGTGACATAGTTGGGTAGCAGCTTACATTTCCATTGCAGCTAGGACATTTCCCATCGTGCTTGTTGTTTGTTTTGGTTTTTTTTTAAGAAGACATAAGCTAGGCACGCTCCATATATACATGTTTATCACCGAAGTCCAGTTAAATAACTCTGGGGCGCTCTGATTTGAAGACATGGAAAGTTAAGAATAGGAGACTTCTCAATAATCCAGTTCCAGCTCTGTTTGTCAGAACCTTGATACTATATAATACCTCCAAAAACTTATTGTGCTCTGTTTTGAAGGCAATTGGCCTTTCTTCCTCCTCCTCTTCTTGAGAGGCTGTTACAAAACCTGATTGCTCTGAAAACCCAAACCCTTTTAACTTCCATCTCACATGCTTTCAGATTGTACTTCTACCTGTTTTATCCTGACCTTCACTGGCTTTTCATTTAAATTGCGCTCCTGCTTTCTCCCAGCCTGTTCCCTTTCAGTCTTCATTTTGCAAGGTTGGACACCCGACGCTGTCACACGCTCTCTCACTCCTGAAGAGCTTCCCATTGCCCTGACCAAACTGGACGTCCCAGCTATCAGTTGTTCCAGCTTGGCCTGCAACTTCAGGATCAGTAAGAGCAAGTAAATATCCCTGATTCCTGGAATTTCATGGCAATGGTTATACTTCACTGTGCTTTTTGCTCCAAATTGTGAGTTTACTTTTCATTATCGTGGGAGTACTGGGCTAAGAGACCTGGGTTAGATTTAGGGATTGGGTCTGGATTGACAGCTGATGTGTGACAAAGATTAACATTTACTAAAAAAACCATTTACTATCATTTTGTTATTTTTATGAAATTATTTGCTGAAGTTATGCTGGGCCCCTTCTCAATATGAAAGGGTTTTAATGAGGGAAAAGACAGTAAATGCTGCCAAAACCAGAGATCTTTCACCATAATTTGCTCAAATCTTAGATCCAGCAACACAAAGTGGCATTCTGAGTTGCACAGGCATTCAGGGATATTGCAACTCAAATCTGTCCTGCTTGCCTTCTGGACACCTGTGTAATACCCATAGTAATTCCAAGAGACTTGTTTACTTATTGCAAATATGATACTGGCATGTGCTAAAAGACTTTTCTTATTTAGGCATTTGTTCTGTTTATTTTACACAAAAGAATCTTTCTATTAAGATGATATTGGGTAAAACATTTTGTTGTTGGCCTCTAGAACTGCACATACAACCTGGAAAACACTCCCCTTCAAACCAAACCAAACCAAACCAAACCAAACCAAACCAAACCAAACCAAACCAAACAAAACCCCAGCAAACCCCAAACATCTAATGTACTGAAAGAATGATTTCTTCCTCTCAACAGGCTTGGGTCTGCATAAGCAACATGGTTTGTAATTCAGACATCACAGACTAAAGGAGGCAGAGAAAAAGAGGGAGAAAGTCAGACAGAAAAGTTCCATGTATCTCCCATGAGTTGATACAATTACCAGGGTGTGGGGAAAAAATTATTATCATTTCAAGCTGAGATATTAGGGTTCAACTGATGGGCAATAAAGGATTTTCTACCCATGCTGAAGATGTAAAAATTACAGGATTTGTAAACCACAGGCAAATAATCGTAACATCATAGAATCATTTGGGTTGGAAAAGACCCTTAAGATCATCGAGTCCAACCATTAACCTAACACTGCAAAGTCCACCAGTTTATATAAATAAAAAGTGTAATGCACTCTTCTTTTTTTTTTCTTTTCTTTTTTTTTAAAAAAAATTCTTTTCTTGTCTCTGTTGCTATCTGGCATCCAGAAGTGGAGAGTGTTAATACTGAGCAGGCAAAGAATTGTTAAAAAGTAAGTGTTGGGATCTTTAATTTTATATGTGACAGTTTTGGCTCCAGAAATTACTGTCTAGCAAGTCAGTCTGGGCACAGTTGGAATGTAGATGAGCTTGCACATTGAATAATGACTTTATTGAATTGGGTGTGACATTTTTTTCATCCAGTGCTAGACAATCCCACTCAGCACACCTGGTTGCTCAGGTGTCCCTTTGTAATTAATGGACAAACCCAGGCTTTTTCAGGATGGTTCCAGAACCATTTTAGGCACCGTGTTCAGACAAGATGAATTGGTCCATATGCTTTACCATTGACTGACGGTAATGAGGACCAAGACTGACCAGTTCCATTTACATAATCTACATTTTTAATTTTTCTCCTTGAACTGAATTCCAATGATAGAGCAGAATTAAATGTTTACATTCATTAACTTCCTCAATTGATATTTGCCAAATACTCGACAGGATTTCTTGTTCTGTATCTGTAGCATTCAGGACGCTGAGGTAGTCTCCTGTCTGGGTGTTGCTTGAGACTAGGTTACGTAGCTTTGGAACAGAGAAAGGAAAGATGTGTTATGTACAGCACAGTAAAAATAATATACTTGTGCAGATTTCTAAGATTTATTTAAGGATATTTTTCCATTTTATAGGACACTGCATACTGCTTGAATTTATGACACCATAAAATGTTAGGTATGTGGTTCAACTTGGGTTTTGAAGGTCTGCAGGACAGAAATCATATTCATCCAGAGATTAAAAAAAAGTTTTCTCTTTTCCAGTACAATATACCTCAGGGAGATTACTGGTCTTTGAAAAAACTCTTTTTTCCTTTTTTTTTTCTTCTAAACAAAGAATCTTAGCAAATCCTGGTTGTATCACATTAAGCAATACCAATTTTTTTAGCAGCTTTATGTTCCCATTCTACTAATGCATTCACTAAAAGATCATCTTTTTCTAGTCAACAGATTACCAAAGTAAACATTAACTGACTTAGCAGTACATTTGATGGCTCATCATTAACGAAAGTGAATAGAGATTAATTGATAAGAATGACAAATGTATTAAAGAAAGAAAAATGAGCAAAATCAATAGTTAATGTGAGTGGCATTTTGCAAAGAGAAAACTGGTCTTTCAGAACTGTGGAATATCTGAATCAAAACTTTTTTGAGACTTGAGCTTAATTGCTCTTTTTTAAGGTTTGAAAGCATACATACTTTGGTGTGATAAATATAAACTAGTTTGAAACACAGTTCTGAATAAATAAAATGAACAATTAAGAGCCCAGGAAGACAAGATTTTTTTCAGGCATAACAAAAAATAGTAAAAACTTTTTGTTTTGCTGAAATACAGAGTATATAAATTTAATGCTAGCATAAGAGTCGTGGCAAAGATGAGAGCACACCTTGACACCTGCAAAAAAAAAGAATAATATATGCTGAAGGAATAACACACGCAGCAGGATGGCTCTGAAGATTGATGACAATCTGATAATGAAACGAAAACTGAGAACTGCCAGTGGATGAGCAGAGGAAAAGAAAAGGGAAAGGAGGGGAAAGTCATTCTGTTATAGTAGTATCAAATTACGATAAGCACCAAGAATCCCAGTATAAAAGTTATCACATAATTATTCTCCAGACATTGGACATAAATTCATTGGTGTTTTGCAATGTAACATATTAAACAAAAATTTTCAATACTTCTTCTCAGAATCTAGGAACGACTGAAGATGAGAAAATGGCATGATCTGTACCTTCTCCTTTTTTTCCCTTTTTCTTGGACATGATGCAGCCTCATTTGATGAATTTGAGAATAATTTAAGTCCTCGTTCAAAAAGGTCTGACAAACAGTTAAAGAGAACACCTTGCTCAAAAGATGAAGTGAGTTGGCTAAATGTATCCCTTTGTCATCAGTGACTCTGCGTGTGGTTGTCTTTGTCATGGAAACAGCTGCTAAGAAATTTCCTTGGGAGAGAAATCACTGACTTCTTAATCAAATATTGAATTAAAATATTTTCCAAGAGCCAAAACAGCATTTAAAGTAGCACTTCTAGTGTGCTGCAGGAAAAAATTTCTGCCTGTTACATCTTTCGTGATTCTGCTTTCATACACAGTGGGGATGCAGAAAAACTGTCTTTGACCATGATAAATCAAAGGATTTGGAGTCTCTCTAGAATGATATTATACACACTGCTGAGAGACAGCAAACATCAGCTCAGCTGAAGCCCAGCTAACAAGGCTACCTGGCTCTAGGACCAAAGCTTAATCAGTTCAGGCTCCCTCAGAGTAAAACTAATTTCTCTTCATTGTTTTACTTTGCCCAGGAACTACCAAAACCGTAAAAGAAATACCATAGTTTTCATTTTTTTTTCTTCTTGGATGAAGTGTGAAGTGTTATTATTGAAGGCAGATGTGTATTCCTTTTTTTTTTTTCTTTAGTGATACTTTATCACAAAAAAAACCCGATTTTGCAGAGTATGATTTCAATGAAGGATTTTCAGCTAGCTCCAGTCACTTAATGCCTCTGTTCCAGGACTGGGCGAGTAGAATCTCCATTAAAAAAGGGATGGGCATGATTGGAAGTAGTTTCATGTAACACTTAGGGAATCTTATTTTCCTACAATATGACTTGTCTTTATTACACCACCTTTGTGCTTGCACTGGAAGAGAAATTGTGAATGAGGCATCAATTACACGAGTTTTGTCACTCCATGGACTGCCGAATGAAAATACACTTGACACAATGTACATTGACTTTGCAGGCAAAGGCTAAGCCATGTTATGGAGGAGGTAAGTCTTAGGTCATTCCCTTCACAGAAGTAGTTCACCTCGTGTTGTCTTCTTAAAATGTAAGTTTTCCCAAGTATGTATAGTGTAGTACAGAAGTAATACCCTAGAAAGTGGAAAGCTTCCCTCTTCCACCTCAGCTGGCATGGCAGCATCACATCAGAGTGAAAAATATTGCTACAAAAGCAGAAAAAACATCTGGTGGTAATGCCTACCATGATACTGGCATTAGAGATGTTGACACTTCTGCTCTGTTTTTTTTCACAAGCATTACTCACGATTCTGTAGAAAACACTATCCAGTGAAGGGCAATGCTCTCAAGACTTTCTCCTTTTTCTTCTGTTTTTCAAAAATTGGGTGATGAGGAAAAACAAACCCTGCAGTTGCTCTGAGTTAAAAGTGGTAGGAATGCAGGAAATACCTGCTCTATATTTCTTGCAGATGCCACTTTTCCTAGGGGCTTCAGAAATTTTTCTGGTAACTCATAGATACAAAAATACCTCTTCTGCATTTCTTACTTCTAATTTGAATCTTGTTTGATGAGTTTACTTTATCAATGGAACAAACTAACAAAGAACAAACCAAACAAACACACGAAGGTCACCTCATCCATATCTGAGTGACATTTTTGTCAAAAAAAAAAAAAAAAAAAAAAAAAGAAAGGAAATCCAGGAGTAGAGTTACCATGAAGGTTAGTGTCTGGACAGACCACGGTGAGGACTCTTAGTCACCTTCAGACGCATTTCCCATGGCTTGTTACTATAGTTGTGATATTGATAGGCACAAATTCTTCTCTGATACACTTGGAGAAGTTATTGAGGTTAGAGAACTTGTGGCATTTTCTAGGTAGCAAGCAGACCAGTTTAGGTGCTCTGCATGTGTCACTGTTTTTGAATCTTTGGAGAGTTTCAAGTTACCCTCCTTTCTCAATAGCCTTTGGCCAGTTATGTGTCATAAAAGCTAAATTATATATTAATATATGTATTCATAAGTAATAAAGGACTCATAAAATTGATCTTAGTAGGAAGAAAAATTGATTTCTCTTTAAAGATACAGTGATAACTCCAAGAGTTCTTTACTGCTTGAACTAGAAATGAGGTAAACTTCAGTAGTTGAAGCTGGAGTTTGCTTTGAATTTTGGTGTCGTACTTAAAACCGGGACACGTGAATGTAGTGGATATCAAGTACTTGCACATAATGTGGCTCAAATATTCCTCTAATGCCTCCTGGCTGAGACCAAGAAGCATTGCCTCTGTTAGGCTCAGGAAGCTGTTGGCATTGTGGCTTGGCCAATTGGGGATCTGAACTGGCAAATCCAGACATAATACATGTTAACATTTCTTGCCGTGATGTGAATTAAAATGATAAATGTAACCCCAGAGAGAGTGAGATCCTCTTAGTATTTCATTGCCATCATCAAAGACTAAGATTGGGCTTTCTTTGATCAGTGCTTTTATGTGTCCTTTGTCTTTGTCAAACTTTTGATGCTTTTTAGTCTCCTTCTATACTTCTGTTTTCCCATTGGAACCTTAGGGCAAAACAATAAAAGAAAATCTTTAAAAAAGAATGAAAAAAAACAATAATACAGTAGAACTCTCCTTGGATGTCATGCCATACATAAGTGACAAGTGAGAGAAAAACTGGAGTGTGAGAAAGTGCTTTCTTTCCACTATATTGTAGAAAATTATTTAACATTTATCTCTTTGGGGGGTGGAAGGATGTCTGGACAAAATCAAGAGGTAGCAAACATCCATCATGGTAAATCTGTTTTCTAATATATATATATATATATCAGAACCCTATGAAAACTTTTGATAAAACATTACTTGCACAATACAGAATTTAACTCTGGGTTTATCAGTCTAGGACTGTTAAAGTTGTTTTAAATATTGAACCGTAAACCTTCAGTCATGCCTCTGCCTTCTTTCTTGCTACCTGCTTCATCTTTAAATATTTCAAATGCCTTTGTAACTTGGCTTCTTGTAGTGAACTTCTGAACAACAAGTAAGACTATGAGAGACTTTGTTACCCTGTTTCTTCCTTCTCTTTTCCCAAGAATTCCCCAGAATGGTACTCCCTGAAGTATTCTGTCTTCTCAAATGGAGATCATATGAAAACTTACTTTCTTTTCCCGTCTGAGAACTAAATTAGCAAATTAAACCAAAATTAAGCATTTATTTAAACCATAATTCTACCCTGGGTCACTTTGAGGCCCTTCAGATTTTAATAGACCCTTTCAATTTCTGTAACAGAAATAACGAAGTGAAAGAGCAAGTTTTCAGTTTGTATCAATAGAAAACTGGAAAGGACTGTCAGGGGTGGACTGAGTAAATGCCAGTATGCTGCAAGTGCCTGACAAACGTCCTTGGGAATCAAGGTCACTTGGCACAGCAGTGCGTGCATCTGTGCTGGTTGATCCCCTTAGCTTCCAAACCAGAACGATTTCTTCCAAACTGCTTTTTGGCAACAGTCACTGGAACACTACAGTTGGCTCAGGTTTTTATTTGAGAAATGAATCGCTTGATCATCCCCATGCCTGTGCTTTATTTTACGTTGTGGAGCGGTCTCGGAAACTGTGAGCTGTGATCCTTGCAGACAAAGCTAAACTGGAAAACTCCGAGAGCACAACTAATATGCTCCCAGTACTAAAGGGCAATACCATCCATGGGACCAGATCAGACTTAATCCGATGCAACACAACTGTCCTCCCCCCCTCCCAAAGCAGAGTTTAGCTGCTGAATTCCTATCACAACTATTTCTGTTTATGTAACCACTTCTACTGAGCTGAGCAACTTGCTAATATACATATAGACATTGATTCTTGATTCTTTTCCTGGGAATTGTTTGAGAGAGTGCTGTTTGGCCCAGGAGGAAGGCATGCCAAGGATCATTCTAGCAGTTTAGCAACACTGATAATCATGTCCCAGCACCTCAAAACAGTTTTTACTTAGAGCAATATCATTATCATATTCTGACTCCTACTACATAGGCAACCATACCTTAAAAATGAATAAAAGTTTGTCACAGAATGAGAATTCAGTCAGCCTTTTAGCTTGCACTGCTCTGATCAGAAAGCTGTTCCAGCAATTTTCTCCTGCGTTTGTTCAAAACTTTCTCACACTTCCATCTTAACTTCCAGTTGACGTTAGCGTACGGTTCAGAGTTGTCATAAAATAACCGTGAGTCATGCCTGAAAGTCACAGCGTCTGGGACTCAGAGTGGAGACATGCACAGTGGAAGTATCTGCAGCTCAGCAGTTATTCTGGACTCCCTAGAATAACCGGTGAGAAAGCAGCACTTTCTGGATGCGATTCATCTGCCCAGCTTTTGTTCCTGTGGCAAGAGCCGTGGGACTTCAGTCATAAATGACTTGTAGGTATGAAAATAAAATTTGTTCTTAGTTACAACTGTAGTGTAGCTGGTATCAGGCTTGTGCCTGTTCTTGCACTGTGCATTTAAGCCATTAATTCCCCGGGTGTTTCAGGGACTGACCAACTAGTTGTCTGCATGGTTGAGATAATGGACTGGTTTGAGGCATTAGAACTGAAACTGGGGGACTGACTGAACAATCAGCCCTTTAACTGAATGTTGGAGGAGCTTCCCAGGTGGGAATTTCATACAGTTCTGGAGATTCCCCCAGGCATATCCTGCTCAGCCCAGTCCAATTTGTATGCTTAAATGTGTTGATTAACATCCTGGGTAAAGTGAGTCATTGATTTCCAGGCAGTTCCTTGCTGCCGAAGTTATTGAGTTGTGTACAGATATTTGTAAACAATCAACACAAACCTTCCAGCAGATGCAGAAATGATCATGCAGGACAGTCTTTTATAGGTGGCTAAGAGTTGTAGGAGATGTTTTGTATGTGGTTAATATTACCAGTAAAGATGGGTTGTAGATGAGATGGAGTTTTCACACAGGACCACAGCCCAGCCAGATCATAAGTGAACAGAAGAGCGGTTTGGGAAGCCTCACCAGATTCAGCTGAAGGTACCACTGTGAGATTTCTTACGGCAGAGACCCCTGTGACCATAGGACAGCAGCCAATAGTCCAGTTTGAGTGATTTGATTTCACACGTGAACCTTGTCCTACAAGAAGATCCTAACAAATTAATTTTTTCCATTTTAACAAACATTCAGCCTTTGAGCATCTGTGCAAAATATCTATTTTAGAATGAAGGGAATTTCACTGAAGGCTCCATTCGTTCTAGTGGTTAGACCTCTGTTGACCACAAAGGAAGAAGTGGGTAGTAAACACCACTACTACTACACACCAAGACACAGTACTAGACACGTGTGGGTAGATTAATTCCATCCCTATGAAAGTCTTTAAAAATTACGTTTTCAAGAAGCAGTGAGAGAGCTGATGAAGAAGTCCATATGGGCTCCATGGCCATGTAAGATACATAAAGCCAGAAGTTCATCCTTATCTTTTGAGTATGCTATATTTCACTTTTGTTATTTGCTTACCAAGCCTATTTTTGGTTCATTACACTACAGCACATAAAACATAATTTTGCATGGCCTGGAGGAGTTCTATTAATGTCAATATGCAAGCTGAAAAATCACACTGCATTCAGTACTGTTTAAAACTGAAATGTCTTCATACAGCTATTGCAAGTGTACTTGGTGATATTGGTCGTGTTGATTAACTGATCTTACTAAATTAAAAAGTAGAGGTACAGTATAATTTTTGAAACACCAAGCATTCTATTTTAATATTTTAATCTCTCTGCATCCTTTATTCAGTTATGAATTTCAATAAAGTAAGATTAAATTGAATTGTAAAAACAATATACAGTTATGTCTTCAGTTCTGAATTTTCTTGTCCTCTGTACCTAAAATATAGTATAATCAGTATACACCAGGCTTCTTCTGGTGATGCAAATCTTTCTGTCAATGTTTTTCTGTGCTTTTTCCAGTGATATATAGCAACAGTGAATGAGCATAAATACATTTCACAGCATCCTAGGTCTGAAAATTTAGTTTGCTTCTCCAGGCTACATAAATACATGATAAAGGAAGATACTGAATACTTGGAAAATCAGCCCTGAACTGTTTGAAGGCCTAATGTGCCAGCAGTTATATTTCTTAAACATGTAAGAAGATTCCCTGTCTGCAGCTTTCCCCTCCACCTACTCATTGAAGCCATAAAGATCAGTCTCCAAGTCAGCTGGATCTTGGGAATAATATGCTTTAAAATTGATCTAAATTTAAGACAGTATACGGTCCCTAAAATATGTTATTATGAACCTAGGTTTTTTGAAGGTTTTGGAACTTTCTTTAGTAAAGAAGCTCTCAAGAAAACACCCCCATGTGAGGTTGCAGGGTTTGCACAGTGATTAACGACAGTTGACGCTGAACTGGGAAAGAAGCTGCAGAACTGGATTTGTTGTGCGGCTCCTCACTGGAAAATGAGTTAAACTGGGAAAGGACTGGTGTGCTTTGTGAACACCAACTGTGCTGACACCACTGGAGGCTCCACTGAAGCCAAGGATCAAGGACATCCCTGAAACACTTACCTGCTGCAAACCCATGCTGTGAACCAGTGACTGGGTTTTGCAGCACCGACGTCTGTCTCACCCTGCATTAGAGGTCTTTGCTCTTTTTCTGGGTGTTGTGAAGCAAAGTCTGCAATCCTGGAACTGTGAAACTGAAGATGCCACGAGAGATCAATTAGAGCAGAGCACGACATACTTCTGCTTTTGTAATGAAATAAAAAGTTTCCCTCAAAGCTTGAGAGCTGTTGTGTTTCTTGAAGCATCAGTTTCTGATATCATGAAATAACATGAAACAGTAAGTTTTCCATGAGGAAAAAAAAAAAAAAACAACACAAATAAACAACAAAATTTTCAGCTTTTACTATGGCAGAGACAAGCTCGATAAGTATTAGAGTGTAATAAAAAAATCAAGTGTTAACAAGGGAGCATTAAGCACAAAAATCCCATGATTTATTTACAAGAGCCCCCTAAAAATCATTGTTCTTTATACTCACTATATTTTTAGTGGTTGTGACTGACAAAATGGAAGCTGCTGATAATGAAATAATGTTTCTGAAGCTGATACAGTGCTTCCTATAACTCGATGATTTATGAAGAGTTTGTGCACAGATAAATTTCAGATTGATTCTTTTTCTCCTTGGACAGATGGTCTTGAAGGTAGTATTTGGCTGCTATGATTCAGCAGCATTGAAGCATAGCTAAAAGTGAAATTCTTTCTATCCTGGTGGCATGATAATACTCACAATATGAAAATATGAACAGAAATAAAGCCTAGTCTTGAGAAGTCTGTCAATCAAAAAGCTCAAATTATTCAGCATAATAGATCCAGTTTGAACACAGAAAACAGGGTAACAGTCCAAAATGGAATGTAAGAAGATGCAACGTTTATGACCCTCCGCTTTTAGCTTTGATTACAGACTATTTTAGGGAAGCTTCTTTTAGTATCTGCTGTTCACACAATTTGCAACAGAAAGGGGAGAAAAAAATCGGTAACAAAAAAATCCTTCTCCAAAAACCCAAAGAGCCTGAGGTCACAATCTGTAAGTTCCTAAAATTTCTCTTCCCTTTATCTTTCAGATTCAAAACCAGGAGGCTATAATGGACGAGTCAGGAAAGCATTTTAGTAGAGCAGCTGTCACAGAATTCGTACATTATTAAAGAATTTGAGTATATTCCTCAGTTATCTAGAGCCATCCCAATAAACTATGTTAACCCAGTTATTAATTCTCTTAAAAAAAATGAGCAAGTGTATCTCCCACTCGCTGCAGACATCTAAGGACAGAAGGTCATGTCTTAGTACCCAAAGAAGGTCCCATGTTTCCACTCCAAATGACTGAACTTAGCATAAATTTTCTTGGGTTTTTTGTGGGGGGTTTTTCGGGGGGGGGGAGTTTTTCTTGGTTTGTTTTGTATGAGTGTGTTTCTTGGGCTGGTTTTTTCCACAGA
>JAVJGG010000073.1:41827626-41866945 GCA_035590195.1 Aviceda cuculoides | reverse complement strand
TTGCCCGTGACGGTAATTGGTGAGTGATCTCTCCTGTCCTTATCTCGACCCACAAGCCCTTTGTTATATTTTCTCTCTCCTGTCCAGCTGAGGAGGGGAGTCATAGAGCGGCTTTGGTGGGCACCTGGCATCCAGCCAGGGTCAACCCACCACAGCAGCTTACATGAGCTAAACCTGTTAATTTGGTGCAATGAGCTGCAAATCTACCACTCTGGTATCTGTTTTTCAGCTGAATGATTTCAGTCATCTGATATAAGAGTTGTAGGCATAAATATCTTAGGAATGAGGAAAATCTCTGTCATCCAGTCCATAGTGGATGTGTAGAGGACAATATCAAAACTGGGAAATCACGCAGTGATACATTTCCAGCATATTACTCTAGCCTCCAGCAAGTTGTGAATCGGACTTACTGAGCCCTGGCAGCAGCTCTGTATTTAATAGACTTTGCAGGACTTTTTGTCTATGAAATCACGAATAAAATGTCATTATCTGTTACATCTCATGGAAAGTATTTTAACAGCTAAATTATGTTTGTAACAGTTTTGAATGTTCTTGGACACCTAATGCTGATATATCTAAATACCTTTGAGAACCTGATCTTTGGTTCCTAAAGGCCTGGTGATCAAAGGTAAAGTAATGCAGAACTTGTACAGGGAAGCCAAAACATGGACCTTTCTATCAAAATCTCTCATGTGCCTGTCCTTATTTAATTTTAGATTGCAAACTCATTAGCTTAGAGTATTACTGTCACATTGTATTCAAGGGTGTTTGGCACCTAACACAGACAACAAACATTGCTGGCCCGATATTTAGCCTGTAAATCATTATAGATGCCGTGGGGAAGGTGGCTAGTTTCTCCTGTGCCCAAATAACTCAATGTATATTCAGAAAATGGCAAGTAAGCAGGCTTGAGGGCATTGCCAGCCCTCACTTCTAAATACTTGCCTCGAGCTGCTGCACAGTAATTGTGTGTACGCTATTGTCCTGCATTGCACACAGCAACAGTCTTGTTGACTCTGCCACCCCCAGTGGATTCAATAAACCCAGTTTGCTTAGCTTTATAACAGCTTAAGAGGTCATGTACAGCCTGTTACTCAATGTTGGTTGAGTGATGCTGACATTCAGATGCAAGGAGAGCTAACCTGATGATTTACAGTCATCTGACTATCCTGACTTCTGTTTTCTTGAGGAGGAGAGGAAAAAAGAAAAAAAAAAAAAAGCAACTGAGCAATCAGCCAGCTCAATAGAAAGCAAAGAATGGCTTCACTGTGATCATAATATCCCTTTCATGCTAATGATTAGAGAACACTACTGCAAAGCAAGCTGAATCTGCAAAGGGTTGGTTTTGGTACGAAGAGGGTGGGGCTTATCACATTACCCCCTAAAAGTCACCTTTCTTTTCAAACAGGTTGGGTTTGAGCCTGGGTAGATCCCACCACTGTAAAAAAAAAGGTGTCTCTACATATCACTTCCCTCCTAGTAAATCACTAGTCATCCGTGGATTTCTTCCCATTAGTGATAGGCAATGTTTTTATATCAGTGAAGGGCAGCAACAACTTTTTCTCCAGGTCTTTCTGATTAACTTTGTTTTAACAAAGAAAGCCATCAAACACTTGTACTGCCTTTGTCAAAAACAAAAAAATACAACAAAACGAAACAAAAACCAAACCTGCATTGGCTGGGCCAAAACTCATTACCTTGCTAGGTATGGCTGAAAATAGCAAAAAAACCCCAAACTATCTCTTTATTTGTCATGATAGCCAGGCTGCTTGCTGAGAACTGATCTTTCATTTCTTACTTCTCTTCTGGCTTCAGCACAACACCTGTTTCAGTAAGAGAGTACTATTGTGATATTTGCAAGTTATACATTCTAACTGTACGTGCAAGCAGGAGAATAAGAGTTCTAACCAAAGTTAGCAGTAGTAACAAGTAAAATTTGTGAATACGCATGTAAGAGCAGTCTCCAAGAAGCATCTGTAGCTGCCATTTTATCAGCCTTGCTTTCATTCTTTCTAGCTTTAGGATCAAATATTCACCTTACAGTTTCTGAAGTAAATGCTAACCATGCTACCGAACGATTTTTCTCCCCTTAGCCACTTCCATATCGATGCTTAGTGCAGACCCTTGTACCAACACCAAGGGAGAGCTCTAACTCCACCTGGAGGTCTTTGGCTTCTTGTAACAACCTCAGAGAGCTTGCTCCGGTTGGTATCCGAACTCTGAAGTAGTTGAGTTTTCATTTTCTACAGGGGTCTTTCCGAGTGCTACCACACACCTCTGATGAAGTGTTGTTATTACCTAAGCTAACTGGGCACTATACACTGAACCGTGAAATAATTTTCCTGACTTCTGTTCCTGCTTGACTTCTGGGACATGTTAGAGCTGCAAGTTCAGGCCTGGGGCTCTCCCCTCCTCCAGTAGCATTCCCCTAATCTTGCCTTCATATACCCTCACTTGTCCTCAGCACAACAATATTTACTCCCCAACTCCACAGCAGTATTATGAATTTAATTAGCTGCCACATTTGCCAAGTGCTTTGAAAATGAATAGACAATATAAGTTTCATGCGTTATTAATATTTCAATTCTTTCTTTGCTGTGTTGTAGGATTCAAATGAAGTCTTGCTGCCTCTGTGTGTTTCTAAAAAAAAATCCCCCTACAAGTGCATGCACCCCTAACTGTTTTTGTACGATTTGTTAGAAACTTATAAGACTTGGAGAAAAAATAGTTCTCCTCCAATCAAACAGTTCAGCTGAAAATAGTTTTGAACAGAGGTCTTTCAAAAGAAAGAGATTCAACAAGACAGACATGTAAGGACTATATATATGAAATTATAGTCATCAAAATTTTATATTCTAACCTGTGGCTAATATGGAATCAATTAAAGCAAACAAGAAACCATAACATGCATGAAACTGTAGAATACAAAGTGTGCATCTTCATGGTAATTAAACATTGTTATTAAACATGCACCATTTTAACAGGCTTCATTCTCTTTCATCCCCAGACCTGGAAAACCTGTTTCGAAACCTGAAGACTCCCAGGACTAGAAATTAATCTGCCTGTAAGAATATCTAATAGAATTAAAGTGCCAGCAAGTTTATCCTTCTTTCTTTCTTTTAGGGTATAGACAGCATCCTCATCTTCAGCTTAAAACAAATAAACCAGCGAGAGAATTTCCTTGACAAAAATACCCATAGTATAATGATAGTTTTGCAGGCAATGACAATACTGTTATTACATTTCTCAACATTACATAACACACCAGATGATTCCAATGTTTGCTGAGGTGTACAAGGTGTGGTGGACTTCATCTTTGCTCTTTTATAGGATCTGGAAATTTCAGATTCTCAAAGTCTCCCTGAAATACCAAGGAAGTTGTATTCTTTGTTTAATTAGGGTCTTTTGAAACTCTTAGACTTAGTCAACTCAGACATGACTCTTTGAACCGAATTGATCCAAATTCACTTGGTGTCTTAACTGTTGTCCTTTGAAAGTGCATGATAGGACCCCAGATACGAAGTAAAACAGCTCGGTAATGCATTGCAGGAGGATAAAGCAGGATCAATGCAAATACACACTTTCTAGTGCATGACTGAAGGGTGCAGACTGAAGTACCAGCTCAGCAGAGACCCGGTGTAATTTACAAATAGGAACTGTGCTGAGCAGCAAAGCTCAACTATATGAAATATACTCAACTTCTGTGATCAGTAGATATCACCACCACGGGTCCAAAATCTGCTCTTCTCTGCTGTTTAGCTCTCAAAATAAGCTGATTTCAATAAAACTCAAAAGCTGGAACAGAAGGGCTCACCTAACTCAGTTTGGGTGTAGGTAACAGTATTGGTATTTCTTTGACATGGACATGCCAATTGCTGGGGAAGTACTCATCACTTTACTAAGTAAAAATTAAGGCTTGTTTTGACACAAGCTTTTTGTTCTTTTTTAATGCCTATCTTTAGCAGAGACGTATGCCTCCCGCGATCCATCTTGGACATCCTTCAGACTCATTTCATTCTTTTCTCTTTCTACATGAAAAGCCTATCAGTATAAATGTGATGCCTTCAGTCTTCTTAAGAGAGCAAAGGCATCAAAAGTTTAAAAGCAAAGGATCACATCACACAGCTTATCTTGATCTTCCCCAGGTATCCTGGCCCTGCTAGTACAACTTATTGGTTTTCTCACTATAAATAATCTTTTTTTTTTTTTTTAATTATTATTATTTTCTTCTTCCTACAAGTAACCCATAGTCACAAAAATAAAGGTGTATTCTAAGAGGCCTCAAGCTGGTTTTCTACCACACCGAGGTACAAACTGAGAACCTTTGAAATTCCTCTGCTTCTCCAGTTACTTATACATAGGGTTTCTCAGCAAAAGGCTGCTCAAGCGTTTACTTCTTTTCCTTGTCTGAGTCCTCAGATACTTACTAGGAGAAAGACAGACTAGTGGGGACAATTTGTCTGGCAAATGAAGTTGCAGGGTTGCATAACGCTTTTAGCATATGTTACAATCAGGTCATCAGCAATACGTAGCAAAAAGTCCTTGGGGAAAATTAACATTTGTCATGGGCCAGCACATCAATTTTATACATACAGTGCAAATGTTTGAATCCAATGAATGGCAATGGGTTTGCCTTCTGGCAGAACAGGAATGTAACAGAGAACATCACCTGCATACAGAAATTAATAACTTGACTATGTCTCCTAAGAAGTAAAAAATTCAGCAGTCAAGGATTAGGTACATGGTAGTGTCTGTCATGAAAATTACTACTGGGACTAAAAACTTGTGTAGAGCAAAAAGTATGAGTTATACTGTATGATAATGATTGGGGGGAAAAAAAAAGGTTGGAAACAGGTGAAGTGTGGAAAGAATAATGAACTGATATAAGCCTAATGTTACAAAACAGAATGGCAAAAAACCCCAACTCCTACCTCTCTACAGAGGTGGAAATCCCTGTGGTTTTGAAGACTAAGGCGGAAAGTTCACAGGAATGGCTCCGAACTAAAACATATTGGTCCCTATTTTTCCAACACCTTCCAATGTTTCTGTAACAAAGATCTGTGCAAAGTTGAAGAAACCCTAATAATTACAGTCGCATTTATTACATGGACAAAACAACTCAGCCCTGAATAAGGAAGTAACCACCATTTAAAGTTGCAGATTCTGCTTTTGGGGTGAAAAGTCATAGGAAAAGTAAGTTCTGAGGGGTTCTATTTATTTATTTATTTTTAAAGGAAAGGAGAGATTCTCCTTAGGGAGTTTTCCACCACAGACAGATCTCCACATCAATTCCCCTGGCTCTGTATCCTTCCTAGGGAACCTGAAAAAGATTCAAAAAGATCCATGGCAGAAGGTGACCAGTAGTGAACTGGGCTAGGACAACTTGTCTGCTTAAGTCACTAACTCCAATGATGCTGTCCGGGCCAACAGCAGAACAGGGACCACAAAAAGCACAGGAGCTCAGAAAACATGGGGAAAACATTCAACTACTTTAGGAGGCAACAGATTAATTGGCTTCAGTAGACCCTGATTACCGCTACAGTCCTCGAAGTCTGAAGAGGGAAGCTTGTTGAAGACTACAGTCAACCAACATGAGTAAGCTCAGACTTAAACTTTGTTGATACTTTCCACGAGTGTTACTAAACCCCAGTATTTACATGGAAATCCCCTACTGAATAGACTGGATTATGGGGAATTTGTTTTAAAACATTTGCTGAATTCGGTAGTGGAAATACTGTTTTGGAAACTGTAGACTAGGTTTCTGTGTCTCAGTCCACCAGCTTGTAACTGCATTATTCACCTTATAGCAATATAAGTATTTTCAAGGAGTGCATGCGTAAAGGAAAATTACTTCTGAAACACAGGGAATAAGCCACATTTACTGTGCATAAGCCTGTAAATGTTTCCTCTAGCTAAAATTGTAAATGTCTGTAATCTCTTACTGCTAAAAAAAGTAATAATAATAACAGGGCTCTTATCATGGTTCCTGTCCCTAGTTCCCATATGTTTTATAGATTTATTGCCTCTTGCTTTCTGCAGCATCTGAATTTTGCTACATTGTGCAAGAATACTCTCATCCAGGAGTTTGCCACTTGTGCAGCTTTTCTTCCTCCTCCCTCGGTAAAGTGCAAATTAATGCAGACCAGCACTACATGTTATAAAGGGGTGGATTTGAGAAGATGATTAAGAAGTGCTTCCCTGGAATTGCCAGTTGTTTACCTTTATTAGTACAACTTGCATATACAATTATATTGCAGATCCAAATGGGACACATTGTCCCAAATCTGCTGATCACAACAGTATTCAAACCATACACAATCTCTTCTAATATTAATTTTCATTCTGGTTTTATGTGAGTCTACTTAGCTTTTGGCAGAACTAATTTAGAAAAGGTAATTCATTTTGGAGCAATCACACCAGGGTTGTTTAGATAGGAGCAGTTTAATGAAAATGATCATAATAATTATGAAATGACCTTTTGCTATTTATTGGAACATGAATTTTATGAGTGTTTCCCCAAGAAAAAAAGTACCAGGTGGCAGAGAAGAAGGGTAAAAGACTATATTAAGGAATCACTTACATTTTTACTTTTTTCAGTATCCACATTCTTCAAATTTAGTATTCTGGTCCAGCTTAAAACTTCCATCCGCCTGCTATGCCCCACTATATGTGACAGACCGCTGCGGACCGCTCCAGAAATACAACTGCCTGCGACTCCATTACCTGCCAGGGAGCTGCTAAATCTGCTCGCTCATAGCGGTGATGCTGCTGCAGCCCCGTGCCCCCGGGGCCAGCCAGCAGCAAGGCTGGGTGTGTATTTCCAACAGGCACACGTATGTCTAAACCACATGGATTCCATACGGATCGACAGGGAGAGAAAACACAGCACTTGCACAAGTACAAACAGCACCCATGGCCTCGTCCTTTTCCCCTCTCCAACTGATCAAGGGGAAGGTCTGTTAGTGGGAAATACATACTTATACAGGCTATGGATCCTTCCCGTAACTGGCCTTAGACATTCAGTCTGTCCAAACCCAGGTCCTGGATCCTTGGACCACCCAGCTGCCGGCACTCGGGTGTACGAGTCCTCAAAGCCTACGGACCCACTCCAGTTGATGGACCCCCTTGCATGCACATACACATGCACACACTATGGATCCCTCCAGCAACCAGCCCTAGACACCCAGTCTACCTAGTATGTGGCCCTGGATCTCCCACTCTCTGCACACCCAGACACGCACACGCAGGTGGGCTCAGCAGACCCCCAAACCCCATGGTCTATCCAGTCTATGGCTTGGACTCCCTCGTTCCTCCAGCAACCTACTCGCCAGCCTCACGTCTCTCCAGTGTTTGACCTTTCGTCCTTCCTCATACCATCTCATCATAAGTTTTCTGCCATCCCAGGATGCTTTTGCCCTACATCCCTTCCTGAGCCCCATACCCCAAAGCAGAAAACCCCCTTTCAGTCCGTAAGGCAACCCAGAGCCCTCTCCCATTAACTCATGGTGATGGGTCTCACCCCCAGCCCATGGGTCCAAGGCTCTCCTGGGACAACCCTGGGAGCAACTGAGGCTCATTCCTCTGATCAGGTTATTGGGGTTCCTCTGCCTGCTATCTGATCCTCTGCATTTGTGGAAGTGATCCTTTTTTTCTCATAACTGAACACCACCTACTTTGCAGAAATCTCTCAGCAGGTGCTGCTGCCTCCTTGAACTGCTGAGGTGTAGCATGACTGAGACATCATCCCTCCAAGCAAGGAAGGCTCTACCTTAAGAGTAGCATGAGCATGGCCTAAATCTGTCTGTCTCAGAGCGAGGAGAGACTTCAGCTTTTATCTTTCCCATTCTTAATCATTTCTAACCATTAAGCTCTAAGCACATATGCTAGCCTGAGTGCATTTTAAAATAAAATGGCCATTAATGAGTTTGCCAGCAGTCCAGTTTTGAAAGATGTGTTTTAGATATGCCTTATGCATAAGAAGGGGATTAGTCTCTAGCTGCAGTCGAGGCACAGGGACAAGGAGCTTTGGAAGCCCCTGGTACTCGGGTAGGGGCGGTGCAAGCACCGGGAGGTTCACCTGGAAGCAGAGTTCTAGGTACATGGGAAATTTTAGAATCAATCAAGGTGTCTGGTGGGTTTAGATTCCTCCAGTGTGATAAGTGGAATTCCTTTTGGATAACTGCCTTAGTATCTTCTGCTTCTCCTTTGCTATGGTAGACCACTAAGTTTTGCATAAACATTAGAACAGTGACATTCTTTAAAGACGCTTATGAAATGCCATGGACTGAGAAGTCTCTCCAGAACAACTGTTGGCATTTTCCCCACTCTCCATGCAAGCAGAGCAAGGGGGGGGAGGGAAAAATGCATTTTCTACCACTGGA
Organism: Aviceda cuculoides; assembly: GCA_035590195.1. Taxonomy (NCBI): domain Eukaryota; kingdom Metazoa; phylum Chordata; class Aves; order Accipitriformes; family Accipitridae; genus Aviceda; species Aviceda cuculoides. The sequence continues at coordinate 41,858,564 of JAVJGG010000073.1, read as the reverse complement.
AAGGATTACAGCAGTAACAAAAATCACAGCTGGGAATTGTGAAGTGGAATTAATAGAACAAAATTGCATCAGTTGTTCTAGCAGCAATGATTCACATACGACAAGGTGACTTGGAATCTTCTATCCTTTGAGGAGGGAAAATAAAGCATCCAGCGTAACGGGAACTGTGAAGAAGAGATAGGGATTCGCATCTTCACTGGGGGTTGGAGAGCAAGTCTGGTTGTTGCAGTCTAATAATGCACATTTTTCAACTCCACCATTAGAATATTTTTAGTTGTTCACCATGAAAGTTTTTGTTTCACTAGCTAGGGTGAAACAATATTGTGGTCTTGATGAAGAAAAACAAGTGTGTGCATGTGTGTGTGTGTCTGAAATTAAACATTGGAAAACCAATTTTCAGGATAATATATACCAACTAGCTGAATTCATCTGGTTTATTCTTGTGACTTAAGAATCCGTTTCAGAAACTGAGGGACAGCGGAGGTCGGATGTACTCTCAGCACAATGCCACACCATACGTACGTGTCCGGGAAGCCCAGATGATGGCAACCACCACCCGACGAGGTGGCTGAAGCTTCACAACTGCCTTGTAGTAGTGTATCCTAAACCAGCACAACTTCAAGGTACAAACTCATCCTTTTGGGACCAGTTAAAGAGACAATCTGCCCGCACTCCTTGTTGACTTCTATGACTTGGATGGAGCTTGTCTGACAAAAGATAAGGCGGCTATCAAAGCTGAGGGACAATGTCCAAACATAATTGTCTTCCTCAATCTGATCCCAAATGCTTATTATTCTCTTCAAACATTTTGAGTCAATCAGGTATCTCTGTTGTCTTAGAGTGGATGCCAAAAATGGGAGAGTGAGGCTGAAAGATTAATGCCAAGGAAGCTGAAACCTGTAGTTTGAATTACTCAGACTGGTGACATTTTTAATAAATTACTGGAGATTGTGGAAAGTAAAAAAAAAAAACCCTCTGAATAAAAGTAATTGTAGCAGATAAGGAATATGCAGAAATCTTGCAGAGTCCTTCAGTGCCACGAGCACACAGTAAATAGCTTGTAGTCATTTTTATCTTGAAGAAATACAGAATTAATTCATGATGATCTATTTCTCCAAGTAAAATAATTCACATGAAAGTAGGTTACATTGATTACTGCATGCTATAATGATTAATTAAAAGTTTTATGGGTTTTCAGTTTGATTTTAGTGTCACAACATTATAAATCAGGCACAGTTCCATTAACACTTATAGATTTGCACTGGTTCAACTTGGCATGATGAGGGGGGACAGAAATGTAAAGGCTTGGAGGAAAGTAGTCACATCCTTAACTGACACAAATCCGGAGTCCTGTTTACTGGAGTGACTCTGTATTGACTTGCATCTGTAGGGAACTGCAATTCCAGTTTGGAAATATGACCGAATACAGAATAAAATAGTACCCCAGGAAAAGGGCTACATTGTACCCATCTGGAGATGTAAAAAATGCCTGCAGTTTTTTTGCTAACTGTACAGATAAGAAGAATTAGGGTCAGTTGCATGCAGAATTACACACTTGTCTGGCTGGGGTCATCAGACCAGGAATCTTCATCTGAACCAGTCACCTTAACCTGTGCTCTGCATAATATTGAATTACACACTCTAGACAATCTATAGTATCTCTACAGAATCAAACTGAATTTGTGGGATCAAGTGCTAAAAGTTTAATTTTAATTTTTTAAACCCTTAATCAGACTAAACCCAACCTTTATTAAAGTAATAGTCTATCTGTAATAATTCTTGCTCCACAGTAAAGTTCCAACAAGCTATTTTAAAATAGCATTGCACTGGGGACATAGCTCACAAAAGCCCCTCCCCATCCTCACCAATACTAATAAATCTTACTCCCCTTCTTCCTACACACTGCCCTTGGTGTTTCCTAACGATCTCCCAACCATGCTTCTTCCTCCATCCCCTATTCGCCAAGCCTTCCACCATTTTGGGAGGCCAAGTATTACAGCCAAGACAGTTTTACAGATCAGGCATAAAAAAAGGAGAAGCCAGATTTTCCTGTGGCCTTCTTGTGTTGGAGGCTGACTCAACAACAGATCTAGTACGTAGATATTATTTAGAGCAGATAGCCATCTGCCAGCCCGATGCCTAAAGGCAAAGGAAACCCTAAGAGTGGGATTCTGTTGTCTGGTGAGATGAATGAGAGACAAGTGGGGGAAAAAAAATAGCCAGAACTAAAACGTGTTTGTTGTCTGCACAGTAACATTTAGAAATTCAGAGCAGTTATCACCATCTACATGTGCATCAGATGACAAGTTATTCATGCCTTGTAAGACATAGAGAAGTAAAGGTTACCTTCAAAGTTTGTAAAATATAGAATGAAAACAGATGTATTTGTGCGAGAAGCTTTTTCAAGATAAGTAGAAGGACAGGAAATAGTGGTTTAAGAGTTTCCTGTGACCTGAGAGATGGTTTAATTCTTCTTCTATTACCTGAAATATTAACAATTAGCAAAGTTTCTGAATTTAGAGTAGCTATCACAACCACAGAGAGAGGTCCACCTAAGAGGTGTCGAGCAGAAGAAGGAAATGGTGTGAAAAAGAAATAAGTGGGAGCAAGGAGCAATGTGAGACATGGCCAACAGGAACAGCTGGAGGAGTGTGAAAGCTTATGGAAACCAGTAACACCAAGAGATCTGTACAACTTAAGTTCTTACTATTCAGTGAGTTATAAAATCCTAAAATGTGAGTTCAGGCTGTTGCAAGAAGTAGAAAATAATTTTCAGAGTTCAGAGTGTGAGAGCTGGAACCTATATTTTAAAGTGGAATCCAATCCCTGCTCCTGCTTTCCTAACAGAAACGTCGTGTGTGGGGCCACAGGACAAGGACAATGTCTTTAGTTACAACAGAACCTGCCTTTGTAAGTGCAGAAGGAAGCTGAAAACCCAATCCAGTCATGTTTTGCTAGGTCAGTGGGATTCCTGCAGTGCGAAGCCTGGCAGCAGCCCAAGAGTTAATATAATCCCTCCAGGTCCTTGCTGGAGTGACAAGTCTATAATGCAGGCTCTAGCCAGCGGTGAAAGGGATAATAGTGTGTAGGCTGATAAAGCAAGAGCTCTGCAAGGATTAAATTGGCTACACAGCTTCATTCCTACATCTCGTAAGTGAGGGTGTTTCATTGTTTAGAAAATGATGCTGTCTTTTCCCTGACAGCACTGACTCTAGCAATCTGGCTTTAATGCAAAGCAATTTCCAAGTTTGTTTCTATCATGGGGCAGCTGGAAGAAATCAGGAGGTAGCTTATGCCTAATGGACTTTTTCTCTCCAGGTTGATTGTAGAGCAGAATGGAAATGGTTCATTTGACACACTACAAGCACCTGGCCAAAGGAACCAAGAGTCCTGACATCCTCCCTAATGTATTTTTAAACCACTTTCCCTCAAATGGGCAGGTGAGTTGAATAGCTACGGAGCAAACCTTCAATTACAAAGAAAAATGACCACTGGTTGGGATTCCAGGTATAGGGGTTATTATTGCCCCAGACTGAGGAATTCTGGGAGACAGAGTTAACTATAGCTTACAGCCTTTTGGCCGTGGTGGCTTAGGCAGAGCTGTGGACTCCTTGGGCTGCCTCATGACATCCTATTTCTTTTTTGCTCTGGGCAGTATGGTGGCAAGGGTTATAGTCAGCTGCCTGTAAGGACGGGCATGAGCAGGTAAATGCACAACTCTAGCCTTTTTTGCTCCAGTATGCATATATATATATATGCAGTGTATGAAAAGTGACAGTCCCTGTGCTTATTCATTATGACACGTCCTATAAGGCCGATAAACATGCTGACAATATAGAGCATGGCTCATTACACACAGTTAAAATATAGATATACTTTATAAGTAGTTGCGTTAAATTTTTTGACCAAGTTTCTAGAAACCTCTGTTTTATTCATGATATCAGCAATGAGGCAAAAACTGTATCAGATAGAGACATGAATATTTTCTGTAAAATGATGGTCATCGTAAGTTCTGGGAAAACTTTCTAGTCCCAGGTACTCAGAAACATGTCATTCTTAAGTTGCTGATATCTAGCACTCACTTAGGAGCAGAAACTGGAAAGGGATGGATTGCCACATCTTACTCTGATCAGTAAAATTAGGCTGTAAGCTTGATAAGGAAAAACAAATGTCTTGTATCCTCTGACCCCTTGTATTTCTGTTCTAAAACACTGAATTATTAGTAATCAGGCTTGTTTGGATCATCCAACTGATTAAATTGCTGTTGATTAAATTACTTATAGGGATTAATTTGGGGTTTCAGTTAGTTAATTGTGCAGTCATTACCTGAGATCTAGGAAAATAACATATTCAAATGGTGCTTAAGGAGTAAACAGATTTTTGTATCATCGCCCATCACATTTGTAGGAATTAATTCGGTGTTCCAGGGAAACACAGACACATCTCTTCTCCTGTGACAAATTTTTCTAAGGCAGGTTAAGTGGATGAAATACGCGATGGAGAAGAGACCACGTGGGGCTGGTTTTATTTCTTCAAATATGTAAAATGACTATGAGAAAACATACAAAATCTTCTGTTAATCAAACATTCCAGATATAAATGAAGCCTGGTTGCCTCAGCGATGCTAATAAAACATTGGTTTAAGCAGTAATTGATTCTTTCCTACATCAGTTAACACTAGACCAGATTCAGTCATCACGTCAATTTGCAAAGAGAAATAAGAATGAAATGGAGATATGCCGATTTATACTTCTAAAGGTCTGGGTCTAAGTTTTCTACAGAGCAAATATCGGCTAAACAAATATCAACAGTTATAACTGGGGTTTCTATCGGTCATTTAGACTTTATTGGAATTTTCCGTAGGTGAAGTAGAATAACATGTTGCTGCATGATAGCAGGAACCGATAGGCTCAGATGAGCCTATTTACCCTTCACAAATATTCATTGTTTCTGTGCTATAAAACAACAAACATCAAGCTCTCCAATAGCCCATAGTCTGAGTCACTTCCAAGACTGAAGTAAAATAAAAATCTTGAATGGATCAACTACAGGATTTTTTTGCCTACTGCTCCCATATACACACCAGTGCTAATGCATAGGTAAATATTTGTATTGGGGACTTTATAAAAGTGACTATTGAGCAAGACAACTAGGGTCAACCCTATCCCCTTCACATACCTCTTTTTTGGTAAAGGCAGACTTACATGGAACCATTTCTATGCCAAAGAATGTTTTTGTAAAGACAATTTTTGAGATGCAGTCTGGATTTTTCTCTTCAAAAGCTCACCCTCAAGAATAGCCTACAGCCTAGTAATCATAACATTCAACTGTGAGGCAAAACTAATGTCAAATTCTGAGTGAAACAAGCTAAAATTGCATTCCCTGACTTCAGAGGTAATTTAACCAACATGCCCATGAACACTGAAACAGTAGCATCTTCCTTTCCCACATGTATGTTCTACTTTTTAATAGATATGAAGAATTAAAAGGTAAAAGCATTTAACTAAACACAAATGCCTATGTAAATATAAAGTTAATTTTTGACCCTGGGCTGTCTTTGTGGGACATCTAATCAACACCATCAGTGAAGTCTATGGCAAAATTCACTTTACCATACACATCTAAAAAGGCATGATGAATCACTCTGGAAGTGCTCGTTTCTTTCTGCTGACTGTAACTTTCTCGGGAGGAACAGCTGAGCTATCAACTGCAGGTGTCTAAAGCTGAATAAGGTGAATCTTACCCACAACATTTAAATCTCATAATTTACTTTATCAAAGAACTTTTCTCATTAGATCTATACATGATAGGCATTTGTGTAACACGGTACAGTCTCCAACTACCATGTCCCAAAATGCTTGAACTTGAACAAGAATAAGGTTGCCAGCAGGAATTAAGCAGTTCATGAACATTTGCTGGGATTTACCGAGGACAACATGTCTCAAGGAGAAGTGAGAATCTTAATTCTGACTCTACTTAGCATAAGCTTGGAGAAAAGCAGAGCAATCCTCACTCATACCTGGAATTAGCTTGCACTAACATGGATCCTAGGAAGCCAACAGGGGGTTACCATGAGCCAATTCCCAATAGAGATTTGCAACCTTATAGTTCATTTGAGGACACCTGGATGCTCTGTGGTGGAGGTAATCATACAGTTTTTCTTGAAATGGCCCATTTAAGTCACATACAGTTTGCCATCTCATAATAGTGACTATGTTATTTGAATCTTGGATTTGTAATCTACAAAGAAGATTGTCAGATAAATTGGTATAATTAAAAAATTTCTCTGTAGGGTCCAGTTTTCTATGAATGCAGATGGGTAGCAATTATTGGACAACCCGTAACTGTTTACCTACTCTCTAATAAAAATGACTGTGGAAACAAATTGTGTTTTTACTACCTTAATTTTCATGTTCTATCCTTACATTAATCAGGTTGTCAGCCATGTCGGATATCTTGATTAAGCTTTGTTGTTTTAAGTTGCACTTGCACTTTTTAAGTGGTGTAATATCCCCAGGCAAGACTTCAGATAGGCCTTAACAGGCAGGAGCAGAGAGGTGTGAGCTCCTCTACTTACATTTCTGAGCTGGTCAGACATGAACCACCTCTATGCTGGAAGCTGGAAAGCTACAACATCATAGCCTAATAGCCAGTTTAATATGCTCTTTCGGTCATGAAGTCTCCGTAGTTTGGGCATAGCAGCAAACCACCAAAGCCCAGAAGGCAAAGCAGATTGTTGTTTAAGAGTAGCAGTGTCAATAAAAAGCTCAGGACCCCATTACCAGCTTCACTTATGGGAAGGCAAAATGAGGTGACTGCTATTGCCAAGACACATATCCAGGAGGATGGAGCAGCAATCATTCCCAACTGCCAGCGATCACTCAGCTGTCCCAACTTTGAGACAGTGTTGAAATGTAAACCATTTCAGCCCAGCTAAGTAAAATGCTACATTCAGTCCTTGCTGACTGGTTACCAAGAAGGGTTGTAAACCAGCTGCGTTGGACACCATCCCTCCTGCTTAGATCTGGCTTGGTTTCACCTTTACAGAAAGCTGTGCTATAAGAAGAATCACTTTTCTTCTTATTCCTTCTTTGCAGTAATAGCTTGTGTTTCAGGACTCCAACAGATGCCTATACAAGAGCAACAGGAGAGTCTACATGCATTACTACTTACAAGTTTTAGTGAATAATCCAGCCTGAATATTTTGCCTTTATGGGTGCCCCCAGAGATCAGAAGTGTATACACATATATAATTAAAGACACATGTTCTTCTGCCTTAATTAAACCTTCCCAATCATTTATCCTGACCTACAGTGGGATGTGCAATGGGGTAGGCATCTTTATGAAACTCTTGGGTGCATTTGTTCTGAAGCTCGTATCCTTGTCAAGGTAGCATAGAGGAACTGAAGTGGTCATTGTGTTAAAAGGCTTTCCTGATGAAGAGGGTGGTATAAAAATAGAAGGAAAACTGTGACTCAGGCTTACAGTGTTGGTAATATATCAAACGTCAAAAGACATGAACTCCTGTAAGCTGAGAAAAATTGATGTGAAACTCCTTAAGAGTCCTGGAGTACTACTTTAAGGGCAGAAGTTTTTCTCTCCACAGAAACAGGGCCCACAAATTTTGCTTTTTAGAAGCCTCTGGCTTTATATTCGATTGACTGAATTTGAGATGAATGTGAGATTCAGAGTTTTCTCACAGATTTGTCATGCTGTACCATTCCAAATATTAATTGTAAGCAAGAGCACTACATTTTCTTTTTTTTTTTTTTTCTTGGGCCAAGGTGGGAAAAGTTCTACATCCAAAATGACTATGACATTTGTTTAGATCAGGAACCAGTGTAAGGAAACCGAACCAAAAATCAAAGCAAAGCTGTTCTTTTACACCTTTAAAGTTTCAAGGATGGTTAAATGCCATCGCATAGGCATAAAGTAAGTAAAAAAGCAAACAGAATAGACCAAAGAGAGACAACAAATAGTATGCTGGGAAGTGTCATGAGAAGTTGCCAAACTCTCATACCTTGTGGTCAGAAAAAAAGATGCCAAGAAATTGGTTGATACAACATCGGATTTCAGATTCAATGTTTTGGCACTTAGCAGGAATTTCGAAGTGAGCAACATAAGGAAATTTTAAACAGGTGGTAAACATCTGAAAAGGCACAGGAATAATGCAATTACCCATGAGCTCTTTATGAGAGACTGAAAGAGTTATTGTCTCAAACATTGTGGTGGAACAAGTTCTACATAAAGACAAACCCTGCACAACAAGGAACCAAGGTGAAAAGCCCATCAACTCAGACATCAGCAATGGGAGGGCGTGCTGGAGGGTGCGTAGCTCCCTGTTCTGATAAGCTGTTATCAAACAATGGCCATGCCTGCAGGCAAGGAGAAACTACCCCACAAACGACCCCCAAGCCCAAAGGCTCACAAAGTGCTTGTTAACCTGACAAGAACCTGATAAGTTCTGGTGCCCACCCGAAGGAGGGGCAAGGATGATAAAAGGACACTGAAACTGAAGCCCCGGGTGCGCCAGCCCACCAGGACTGGACCCCTCGGCTGACTGGACCAACACTAGACCCAGGACCGGTGAAATCTTTCTCTCTCTCTCTCTGTCTTCTCTCTTTCCATTTCCTTTTCTACAATCCCTGCACCCCATCCATTTCAAGACAAACCGTTGACCAAGTCTGAGACTAAGAGCGGATCCAGCCGCCCCTGGGCTCTTCTCTAAGGAGGAGTCTGAAAAACAAGGGGGTCTGCTCTGAACCTTGTGACTCAACAGGAGGGAGCTCCTTATTCCCTGAATTGGTGTATATGGTTACACAGTTTACAGAAGTAGTCTTATGCCAATTCCTGTTGTGAGAAACCCTGCCACCTACTACCACACCTTCCCAGTTCAGTTTGCTTCTGTCATGAATAAAATCTTTAACCGACCGTTTAGTGTCGTTTCACCTTAATTTAGCCCGAGGGATTTTCGAATTAAACATGACTCTCTGGTCTGTCCAGTCTGGGTCATGACACTCTTACATGTGGAGTTGACTAATAAACAGCAGCGTAAGGTTGAATCCAACAACTGTACATTTTGCAAGACCTTTTCTTTTCCTTTCACAGGATTTGTTGATGAGTTGCCTTCATTCTGGTGGTCTGGGATACAGTGTTGTGTATGTTTTATAACAATGATATTAGAGATCCAGAAAGAATAAAATATTTAAGCTTGTCTCTAAACTGACTGCAGTGTCTCAGAGACTCCTTTTAACAAAAGTGTCTCTCCTTACTTTTTTCAAGTCTAAACTAAAGGATTTTTTGAATGAAGCAGCTAACCTGTCATCTTTAAAGAAACACCTTCCTAAACATCTATGGCTCTAATTCCAAACCAAAGGCAGCCTCAAGGACAGTCATCCACTCACTTCCCAAAGAGTGTTGAGAAACAAACTTTTTGGGTGCATTTTGCATTATTCAACCAACTATAGATCCTCATGAGGGAGTTAAACACACCACTACAGCATCTCTGGTGGGTCCCTTCCAACTCTCATGTCTGAGGTATAAAGCTTTGCACATGTGGTTTCTCTCATCCTAGTGTAAAAGTCTAAAATAGGTCAAGCAAATCAGGGCTTTTAAGTGCCAATTTCTCTCCATTGACTATGAAGTCAACATGACTAGCCTTGGTCGAGATGACGGTGTTTGTCTAAAGGCAGGAGAAAGAAATCCTGCCCCTTAAACACCTCAGTCCTAAAATTTCTTGTCTTTCCTTGAGATCTGTTGAGACTGTGTTGAGCTGCTGCATTTTAGACTATGGGGCTCCATCTGTACTGTATCTAAAATGGGGCAATGGCTGTTCTTCAACATGCTGGCACAACATGGCTCACGCCTATTCAGCTAAATCTTTTCATTCCCCTCAGGGCACACAGCCTCATCCAAGCTGCTGCTTGAAAATAACCAATGGCTTGTGCTAATTTACATAAGCAAATCTAGGAATTGCATCGAACACATAGCCAAAACCACGACGGAAACCGATGGAAACTATAACAACAATTCAACTGCATGGGTAATCAAACCTGCCAGTGCTTGGGCTCTATCCTGGCCCTGGATAGTTTGCTAGGCAGAAACTGTGACATCCAATTTAAAAACTATTGGATGGTTCCAATCCTACACCCAATAAAAACCAAAAGGAAGTTCAATTCAGTTGTAAGGCGTTGCCTCAAGCTTTGTGCTTTTATCTCAGAATGTTATCCATTACAGAAATCCAGATTGGAAATCAGAAAAGCCACGGGAGGGGGGAGGGGAGAAAAACAAAGCAAAACCCAGAAGAGCTTGTGAATAGTTTCAGGGTGGAAAAAGGACATTGAAGCTTTCCGAATCTTTTAGTGCAGCTACCCAAACAGTCATAGATGTTAAGAGGCACATTTATTCAATTACCGGATTGCTTAATAAAAATTAAAAAACAAACAAACAAAAAAAACAACAAAAAAACCCCAAAACCTACAATGGATCCAACCTGCAATTAAACACTGAACTTTCTCCAGAAAGGACAACTTTATTTAGAAAGTGCCCCCTGAATGTAGTCATTTCACCCATCATTGCAAATGACAACTCCTAGCGACGTGTCAAAAAAAACCACAAAAAAAACCCCCAAAACAAAGCAAAAACCCCAATCCAAAAAGGCACGATAGATCCAGGCTCAGCATGTTCTGTAACAACATAATTGACACAACCCTGAAGGAAAAGTATTTGTCAGACACTGTCAGCTCCAGCAGCTGCATAGTCTCAAATTTCTCAAAATTATAATGTTGGGTTTAAGTACTTTTTGTAACAGAGTGAAAAAAGTAACATGTAGAAAACATAGTTTCTTATCAGGAATAAAAGATCCAACCAAGCCTCCACTATTAACCCCGCAATGATGACAATTTGCAGGAGGCAGCTAAACTTAACTCCACTGTGCAAGTACTGCAAACATGCAGTAAGAAGTGTTTCCTAGAGAAGCTTGCAGCCTAAAGACACTAGCTGAGGAAAGATACAAGATTAAAACAAACAAACAAAAAAATCCCGACATACTGACCGTGGTCAGGTCAAGAGTAAACAGCTTTAAATAGTTAACAACTACTGTTTCAGTGAGACAGACATAGTTGTAAACCCTGTTCTTGTTTTATCAAGGGACTGAGCACCCATGGTTGTATGTGGGTGTAACACAGCATAGAGAGGAGGGTTTGGTGTCCACATCTCAAAATAGAAATAGTAATGAAGGCTTCCTTCCGAGCCATGTTTCTGACTCTCTTCATTGCTGCTTTCCACAAAATCACACATCTTCAGAGAGCAAGCCGAGGCAGTTGCCACTTCTTTATTTAAATAGTTTGTTTATTTGGGAGAGGGAGTCCAGTCACTATATTTCAGGTGTTCTGATCATTTTGCTTAATCGTTATGGAACAAAAACTGAAGTTTCAGAAGAAGTTGTGAGATAAAAACCATCTACATCATTAGCAGTATGGATTGTTTTAATTACCGTGGACATCTCTGTGCAATATTTGTCTCAGTTTTTTTCTTAGGGCAGGATTTAGGATGTCACCTAAAAAATAAAGGCTAAACAAGTTGTCTAGAATCAAGGTACAGAGATATTCACCCACCTTTTTTTGAGTCTTCTTACCTGGGCTCAATCACCCTCTGGAGTTCTCCATCAAAACTGGAGGGACCCCCAAATACCAGCTTATATTAGAAACTTGGATTCTAAATGACTACAAGAAACTCTTGGGGCAAAATCTACCCTTTCCCTTGATCCTGACACAAAATTAAGTTCAACAGACATTCAATTTAATTTATTTTTTTTATTATTTATTTTTTAAGGAATATTTGTATTTCTGTCCCCACGGCCTCACCAATTGCAAAGGAGGGTAACAGTCTTCAAAAGCCTGTGGTACCAACTTGCCAACAATACTCTCATGGAAGAGAATGACTCTTGTCTTCTGTGTGGAGGGTATTAGAATACCCACAATTTGAAGAGAAAAAAATGTCTGGGAATAGTCCATGTTCCCAAACTCCATCACTTTTTTGCATGAGAACCCAGACCTGGAGGCAAAAGGACATGAGTGAAGTTTCTCTGGCCCCTGCAACTTTGTAAAGAAGTAAGTGAGTAGCTGTGAGCAGGAAAACTCCTCCTGATGACACAAAGTGGGAAAGAGGAGAGCTTGATATGTTTCTCTCTGTTCCCTGTTTTTGAAGTGGGAAAGTTGTACCATGTTGGTGCAGTGTCTAAAATTCATCACCCAAAGCAATTTAATAAGTTCCTGTGAGTAGAGGCTAGGACAGTGGTTAGTCTGACAGTTCAGATTTGGTTACTTTTAATGGAATTACCAACATTATTCTGTGCAAGCCAGTTCGGACCAGGTTCTTAAGGAAGTAAACAAGGCTTCCTCATGCAGTATTACAAAACCTGAGTAATCAAAATGCTTAAATACCACTTCCCAAATACACTTTACTTTTTTTTTTTTAAACAGGATTTAGAGCCTTATATCCAACAAATTCCATGCAAATATTTCACTATTGCATCTTTTACAAATCTACTTACCTTTAAGAATCATCTTTTTAATTGGACTGTAGTTCCTAAGTAAATGAATAGCTGAGTCAGAGAAGCACAGTAGATTGAACATTGCTTAAAAGAAATTAATAAATCTGGGCTTTATCTTATGGGTTTCTGTCAACTGTAAAAGAGATACTATATTATGTCCCTATCTCTTGCAGGAACTGTCAACATATAAAAAAAAAAAAAAAAAAAAAACACTGAAATGGTCAGATCTCTCAATAACGGGGTCACATAGGTGTCAGAATTAGGTAAGAAGAACTGACAGTGTTGATAAACCATATAAAGATTGTATGGATATTCCAGTATGTCTCTACAGAGCCATTTAAGCTGCACAAATATTTTCCTAGTGTTACTCTCAGTAAATAGAAAAATCAATCTAGCAAAATCAAACTGAGTTTAGATTACTTGGATAAATGCCAGTATCAGTAACAATATTAAAATAAAAGACAAAACAGACTAGAAAAAGGACATGCAACTTCTGCTTTGCGACATTAAAAAGTTCACGAAAGGAACAAACAACAATCTTGTTTAAAGCCAGGCCTGAACATCTGACAACTTACGTTGCCTTACTTTTTGTGAGGTAAAGTGGATCTGAAACAGAAGTAACACAATTCAACCCTAATAGATGCCGAGAAGAGTGCAACTGCGCAATCTGTGTGCAATTTAACCATGCAGGCTGGTTGCTTCAAAAGAAAAAGCGCTTGACACCTATGGGGGTGTAGTAATGTAAGAAACTCTTGAGGCTGTTAGCTCCGGTGGAGGGAGCAGGGAATGGCACAGTGATAGCAATAAACCAAGTCCTGCAAGAACAAGAACCGCACTCGGATTTCTTCTGAGCTTTTTGTACTGTCAAGTTCATTCAGTTCACCTTCACCGACAGCAGCCTCACCTGGGACGATCAGTATTCTCACTTACAGTGCCAGAAAGATCCAACAATACGTAAATATTTCTGTCAACTTCCAGAAGAAAAAATAATAACTGTACTGTAGTAGTGCAAGTAATTGTACCATCTGGATCTAAGAGAATTGGTTTATCAGCTACACTGCAACCCCAGAATTCCTTACTGAAGCGGTAGTGGAAACCAGTAACACCTTTGCCAAAAACTCTTTTAGACCATATCACCTTCTACACGCCTCAACCAACATCCAGAAGAGCAACGTAGGGATTAATTTACACAGAAAATATAAAGGTCAGAGTACAGCTTTTAGACCAACAATTATTACAAACCACACTCAGAAGCCTGTAATTATACACTGCCACTTCTCAAGCACCACTAAATCCACTTAGTGAACAGTCATAAATCTTACATTATCATAGCCTTAGAGATAAGGATAAAATCAACTTCACCCCATACAGCACAAGAAAAACAAAAAGAACCTCCCTGTGAGATCACCTGTTATTTATTTCACTTGATCTAATCAACCAATTTTCAAGGGCTAACAATCCAATCAACACATAGGTAACCTGGAATTAACCATCATACAGGTTGTTCTTTCTTACTGTTTAGCAAGTAGGATCAGGGAAGTAGGGATGCAGGATTACAATGAGGAGAAGTAGGTATTATTGCAGCTGTAGATAGTTAGGGTTAAGAGACAGAATCATGATAATTAGCCCCGTTGTTTTATTAGCTCCATTGTTTCATGAGAAAATTATTTTAGGTAAACATGGAGAGTGCCTTGAAAGACACAGGGAGTCAAAAACAGTTATTAAAAGAAGAAATACATTTCTTATTCAGGGTTTAGCCTCATGGCAAAACCAGGGGTGTCCTTTAAAGTAAAAAGCAGAAGAACCACAAGTTACAGGGCTGTAGCCCAAGGTATTTCAGGGCTGAAACTTTTGACTTATGTTAAGGCACTTTGAAAGCTTCATTCTGGGTTTACACAAAGTAGGAGAGCCACCCAGCAATACACGAGTGTCCTTAGTACTAGTGAAAAATATGAAAGGGATTTGCATAGCAAACCAGCACTGGCTGCTTCTGCTCATACCCTCACCGCTGCAGCGTTTTCCGCAGAGGTGGGAGAGGAAATTCTCCGAGGCACGGTAGGGAACCAAACGCACACAAACTCTTTCATACTGGGTGGAGAAAAAGGGACATTTGTGTAGTTATAGCCCTGTTCTAGAAGAACACGAAATTGAGACACCATTTCGCATGGCGGATAATCTAGGAAGTATCCCATACGTGTTTCCAGCAAGTGCTTTTCAGATGAAGCCCTCCAGAGGAAGAAGGAGGTATAAGACAGGCACCGTTCTCCTGAGCACTGTCAAGACCGAGATGCCCAGAGACAGACAGCCCGTAAGCGTGGGTGCCCGAGGCATTTCAGCATTGAAAAATAGATTGTGGCAGATGCGCGGGTGTTTTCAGGCTGGCAGTTTTAAACCTAGGCACCCAGGTGCTGCTCAGGCCCCATTTCAGGGCTGTCGCTTGGGTCTTAACTTTGCCGGAGGGCTAAAGCACATTAGCGGTCCTCACGGATCACATCCCTGGTATTAATCACGGGTATCATCCACATGACCGCAACCAGTTTATATCCCACCTGATTTCTGTCAAGACTGAACCCTCTATGGAAGCGGCCTTTCCTGCCTTTCATAGAAGAAAGTGCACAGTAATGTTTTTATGGAGATGACAATTATTTAGCTGTCTCTGTCTCTCTCTCTAAGTCTTGCGTGGGTGACATCCCTCTGCCCCTCAGATATCACCAACCGCTTCCTCGTTTCAATATATCTCATTGACCGACTTACTTGATTTCAACTCAGAGCAGGTCTGATAAAAAACTAACACATCTCCATCCAAACCTTTCCCTGCATAAGACAGCGTAGCGTTCTCCCTGTGAACGTGGCCGGAACAGCAGCACTGGATTTATTCAAGGCAGGCAGCACAAGTTTCTGAAAGGTCCTTTGATCTTCACAGTTATGTCTAGGAGCACAATCAGTCCTGTTGCCTTTAATTTGCATGAGTCTGGCTGAAGTGGCTCCCTCACAGAGATGTTCAGGGTTTTTTTTGTCGTGCTCCTTCTGACAGGGGTGGGAAAACTTTCTGTATGCACGAGGCTACTGGTGTTTTCCGGGAAACACTAATTAAGGATGGCTGACTAGATATATATCACCAGCGGGAAGGAATATAACTGTCTTACAGATTTTGATGGCTGCTTAGAGGCAAACAAATCAAAAGGCATGTTAATTGCTCATACCACAGATTCTTTCACAAAAATAAGGTTTATTTTTTCTCTTACCTTTCAGGCCCAGTTTTCTGTCAGCCTTACCATGCTTGGTTTAAATCCCATTTTTGTGCCTTCACCAATACAGGAAAGAAGTTTAATAAATATTTCTAAAATTAATGAAATCAATGAGACTTGGGAACTTGGATCAAATTTAAAGCTAGTGTTCTTGCTGCATAACCCTTATACTCCTTCCTACTTGGATCCAGTGGAAGAGGAGAGGGCCAATGCAGAATTCCTGAGCACACAGAGACTGAAGTAAGTCTTCTGGGTCAGAGCCCATCAGTGTGGGAAAAAAATGGACCTCTGTGTCCCAGTCCCTGAGCTGGTGCATAAAATGCTTTCACATCTGTAACCGTGCAGAAGATGTTCTCTTCCAGTCTTTCTTTGATGGCATAACACAGTTTGACATTGGATAATGAGAAGAGAGAAGAGAAGAGAAGAGAAGAGAAGAGAAGAGAAGAGAAGCATAATCTTTCATGATTAAGGCAAAGAGGCAGAAAAAATGACTTCTAATGCAGAAGAGTTTGTTGATAAAGCTAATATTTTTTATTAGAGCAAAGCATACTGTAGCCCTGAAGAGCTTCCTATTTTTCCTTATTGAACAACTGCTACCTAAAATAAACCCTCTGCCTACAAATATTCTACTGATCTCTCTATAGAACACCATGCTATAAGATGTTGCCACTATGATGTCTTAGCATGTTTTCCATCTTTTCTGTTCCTTGATGAAGTGGTTTTGAAGCTGGTCACTGAAAACCAGATGTTGAAAAGCATTTATGTGCCTAATCACGAACATAACACGTAGTGAGGTCGTCTTTAGGTAGATCTCAGACTTACATAGAAGCCTAATGTTTGGCTCCCATTGATTCCCAGAGTGCTTAGGTACCTAAATCCTTTAGGTTTTGTGAAATTAACTTGTATTTTCAAATGTGTGTCAGATTTGAAATGTGATTCTCTGCAGACCAGCAGATAAAGACTGATGCTGCAGCTATCTATTTTTGCACTTATGTGGATTACCCAAGACAGATTACTGTTTCTAAACAAAACAAACAACAACAAAAAAGTCTGATTATTAAAATGTTACGATCCTGTAAATTTTGCCATTAATGAAACACAGAGAATACCTGCTTTGACTTCCTCAAGTGGAAACCATTGAAGAAGGATTCAGCACAAGTTATAATTGTTTTTTAAGCACATCGTACATCCCTCCATTCGACTCTCTTCATCTTCTTTCCCCCTCCTTCCATGCAACACACCACAGATGAAGAAATCTGCTGTTCATCTTGCTCAGAACTTGCTTGCATCTTTTTTGTGTTTGGACAAGGGTGAAAGCAGTCTGCAGGGACATTATCACAGAACAGTAGGCACTCAATTCTATTGCCATATTCACTGATAATTAGTGGATTTTATGTCAACATTTGCTTTCCAGTGCAATTAAACAGTCCATCAAGCTATAAGCACATGCAAAAATGGTTTTGAACCTGTGGTCCACATATCTGTGAAAACCTTAAAACTATTTCTAAAGGCTGCACAGGAAGCCATGCATATTGCACTCTAGCTCAAGTTCGCTAATTAAAGTGAATGCTAAAGGACAGCAAATCAGAAGCAAATGAACAAAAAAAAATGCTGAACAGAGACTTGTGGCCCTTTCCTAAGCAGTTCTCAGCAGAGGAAACGGAAGTGTAGAATAAAATTCAGATAAATAACATAAAAAATAATAGAAATATAAAGAAACAAAATAAATAAAATTCAAATGAGCTGTTTTAGAGGTAAGCCACAAAGACTAGCAGGCCAAGCAAGGCTCTCACTTAGGGGCCAAATTAGAGTGCAAGGAAAATCATTTAATGTGCCAATGGGCAAGGAAATGTGCCTATCATTCCAGTGAATTTAATGCTAGCCCTATATCCCTTATTAATTGGTCTCAGCTTCAGAAGAGCTTGCTTCAGGCTTGTTTTTCTCTACAGAAGCTGACAGGACAACACCATTTGCTGAAAATAGAACATTGCTCAGTCTCTTTTCTGTGTGCCCTATGACACTAGCTAGAACGCTTCATCTGGAGTAGCTTTCATTACCAACATTTAAGTCCTGCAGTTACTAGAGTTTTTATTCCAGAAAAATAAGTGCTCTTCTTCAAGAAGACAAAAAAATATCTTGGATAAGGTAACTTACCATCATGCTGTGAACCTACCAGGTACCTGGCCCAAGAAAAGTCTTTTAAGGGGGATGCCAAAGTTAAGTCAAAGCCCTGGACTGGTTCCTCTTACTCTTACCTGGCTGAAGTCAGAGTCCTCTGTATCCTTAGGGATCTTCCTGAGACTCATATGGAGTTTTGCCCTCTCATTCAGTATTCATAACAGCAGACACTGGGGGGGGAGGGGGGGGCTGGAAAAGCAAACACCAAAAAGCCTGACTGAAGCAAATGTTTGCCTGCAAACAAGCACTTCATATATTTATACTACTCTTCAAGAAGTAAAAAGGAAACTACAATTAATTCATTATTGTGTCTGCAATGTGCTAAGCAGCTATGGAGCATTCTGAATCTGGAAGGAAACTAGCTCAAACTCTGGCTAGGGCAGAAAGTAAACTTTTGAGATCAGAGACGAGAGCTGCAAGTGGAAGATTCCTGGGTCAGCGATGCAAATACAACTTGTAACTGAAGGGGAGAAAAATTCATAAAGAGCTGGAAATGGAGCAAGTTAATGAAAAAAAAAAAAAAAAAGGAGCAGATACTAAATGTTTTTAAGGTCCCCTGGACAGCAAAGACCACTTCACTGGCTAAACAAGCTAGCTAAGGAATTTATGATTATGACAATATGTAGCTGATGGGTCCTCCTCCTTCCCTCTCCACCATAAAACCCTCAGGAAAGGATTTTGTGTGTCCATAGCCATAATTAGAGCTATCTCCTACCTCAGCACGTGCCTCCTCTCCCTAAAATATTAAGTGCCTTAAACCAGTATGACCAAAAGCCTAGAGACATTCACTAAATAAAGCAGATCCACTAAATAAAGCAGATCCTGTGGCTGAGGGAGCTTCACTAAGAGAAGCCTAATGACCTGATAAATCAGCCACTCTCTCCCCCCACAGCCAAAACTCCCATTAACATCTGCAAGGGGATGGGTAGTAGGTGGCAAGAAGAATGGTGGAGTTAGAGAAATATCACTGGCAGCACACAGCGAGGGCAGGCTGGGATCTAAATGCCAAAGATGGATGTGGGGGTCTAAGCTTCAGCATGTAATGGAATAAGCTGCTGGAGTCTGCTCGTTTTGAAGCTCTCTGCTAAAGAAAGACTGTCCGCATGGCAATGGTAGGGTGTAAATCATTACCGTCCCTCCCTCAGTCTCCTTAGGGTGCAAACTATCAGCCCTGATTGTTCCTTAATATCATTATTTATATTCTAAAGCACTGTGAACATTAGTGCCAAACACTTTTCCTGCACTGACAGACTGCAAGGAGTCTCAAGCACCCCTTGTAAGATTTTCTTTCTCCCTTTAGCCTCCTCTACAGTGTTCCTCGTTGATTTTGTATCAAAGGCCGTTAGGCTCTAAAAGTTGTCACAAACTGGCCGTGCCGCTGCTTTGCTCGAGTGTCCCTGGCAGCTCCTAAGAAACCTGTGCTAATCCCTGGACCCAGGGATTGACTCCCATGGGCATCCTCTTACAGTGCGAGTAGGTTAACAGATTATTAACCATCCATTATCAGGTTTTTTCATGCTGGTATGTTTGATTTTGAGGGAGGCATTTAGCTTTTAGAATAGATTCAGCCGGTGACCCAGCTGAGAGAGATCCATGCATTTTTTTACACCAGAACTGAATATAAGTGAAGTGGTGCACGAGTGTAAAGTCTTCTTGCATCAGTCGTATCCCTGATGGTTACTCCTCATTTTTTACTGCCCCTGGTTAGAAATGATTATTCTGAAAAGGGTTGCTGGATTTAATCTGGGGGAAAAAAAAAAAAAAAATAAAATGCGCAGAGTCCTAGAAAGTTACTGCAGCCCTCAGCTAAAGCTGACTCTTTGCATTTGGAAGAAGAAACAATGCCCTTAGCATAACCGGGTATTTTATGCAAGTGAGACAGAAGTGAGATAAGCTTGGGAGAAAGCCAGCTAATCTGGGTCACCAGATGGGATGCTGTAAAGCAAAAGGCACAGTAGCAGGAACTATCTATATGAGAGCGAAACAAAAGGACATAGCCATTATCAGTAGCTCTAATGTTTTTTAACTAGTGGGGATGGGAACGGAAAAAATCTGTAGCAGACTTGTGTGTGCTTATAAAGCAACAGACGTTTAAGAGAACAACACTGTACAAAACAGAAACAGTGTAGGCTATTTATTATCAAGGCAATATTAGCAAGACAGGAATATTTAGTTATTAGAAGTTGTAAGCCAGAAAAAAACAGCCTCTATTTTTTTAAAGGATCTTGTAATTTTCTCCTACATGTGCCTTTTGGCACTCAGGCCAAGCTGACATATGTCCATCTCTGCAATTTTGGGGGTAGCCAGCAAAATCCCCCCTGTGGATTTCTGTGCAGGCACGCAGCATGAGGACTCTAACGAATCTGCTGAACATCTTTTTCAGCCCCCAAATTTCTTATTCGACTTTGTCTTCAAAATGAGGGTCGAAGGCACACATTTAAACAAAAAATTCTGCTCTCATCTCCTGAACAGGTGATGGGGCTCGGGACCTTCTGACTTCCTCCTAAGGTGCTTCAAACTTCACGTTCAGGCTGAGCTGCTGGAAACTTGGATTTGGGGAGAGCCAGGAGAATCCCCCGATGGCCACCAGGCAGGCACAGGATACCTCCGATTCTGATGTGATGAGTTCCTGCGCTTGGCTAGAAGTGTGCTGTGTGTGGCTAGTGCAAGAGGAAAGCAGCACTCGGGAAGATTTTACCGAGCAGTTATATAGTTTTGATAGAGATGGACCTCACCATCCTCCAGCAAAGACAAAATGACTGCTGCATCAGTCCTCTCCACACACTTGTGATTGAATTTTGAATGGAGAAATCCATTCGCATAGCAATGAGAGGGATCTCGACACCTAAACGGAGATAGGCAAATCTCCCCTCAGCATATGGTAGAATTGGATTTTATTTGAAACACACTGGTCTAACCAGTTATCTTAGATATATGCACGTTTTTGAGGATGACTGCATTTGTCCATCTGCATATATAGAATAAGAAGTGCAAAGAGGACCACAAGAATGTAAATGTTCAGACCAAGAGTTCATTTAACACAGTAGTCTGTTTCCAACAGGTGGGAAAAAGGACAAAAGAATTAGACAGGATTCCTTCCAGCATTCAGTACCTGCAGCTGGTGCAGCTGGAAAAAAAGGGACAAGCTTCCATCTATCTTCATCGCAGCTGGAGTAATAAATGCTATTACTTTTCCCTAAGACCTTGCATCCATATATTATCCTTGCCACAAAACCATTATTATTGTGTAAAAAGAAGAGCTGAAATATGTCCTTCAATATTCCTCATTCATTCCGTTCATGTGAGAGGATGTCATTAATCCCTGGTGATTTTTGGATGGAAAATGTCTATTTTTCCCCTAACTCTATATTTTTATAATAACATGTAAACAGATCAAAATCTTCCAAAAATAATGAAGAAAAAAAAAAAGACATCAATTGAGCCCGATTTCCCTCACCCCTGCCCAGTTTTACTGTGTGGGAGGTATCTGTGTTATCTTAATGATAAGTCTGATGTAGCTTTCCATCTTTGGCAGTCACTCTCCAGGACTGAAAGAATTCATACGGTGTTTGGGAACAGCCGCTAACAGCTGCTTGATGGTCACTTCACATGATGGACTCAAGGTCTGCTACCATCTGAGTTGGGTTAGGCTGGAGATACAGTAACTGTCAACAACAGAGACAACACATATGGAAGTAGCATCAAAGCACTGAGAAAGAAAAATACTCTGCCTGGGGCTAAGGAGAAGGTGAACCCCCATGCCTGTCAGTAAGGGCTGCCATATACATTAATTCTGCTTTTCCATTCTACTACTCAAAATCCAAAAATATGTAGACTTGTTTGGGAAAAACACAAACCAAACTAAAACCAAAAACCCACCCTGTTGGATAGATTTAGGTTTCTTTGGTTTCAGTTCAGTGAGAAATAAGGATGTAGAAGACCACGTGGAAGACAAGTCTGGACTCAGGACTCTCCCTTCAATGTCAGTGGGAACTCAAGGTCTGGCAATACATAGGCAACAGCTTGAAGGGGACTTCGCTAAGGAAGGAAATATACTGTGACAATCCATTTTTGCAGTGTAATGCTATAGCTATGATGGTGTTGGAATGTGACAGAAGGGCTTTTTTTCTTCTATGTCAACGTATACAGTAATAAGTGTTATGTCCCCATAAGAATTTCAAGTTCCTGAAAACACAGGGCAGATATGAAGGGGAAAAAAAAAATCAGCAAGATAACAAAATTGCTTGCACTTTAAAAAATTCATAAAAATAATAATGACTGAGTAGAAACATTTCATAGCTGGTCCTACAAAATTAAAAAAAAAAATAAAATCAAGGCCTCAGAGGCTTTGTTTTAATCAACTACGCTGGTTTATGGATTTAGTTCATCGGCCTGATCTCTTTCTCAGTCCCTTCTTCTGCCAACCTGCCCTTAATCACCAGCAGGCTAACCGAAAACATAAATGATCTCCGAGAGACTTGTTTGCAAGCGAAGTCAGTACCTGCCACAGTATGAGATTCTTGTAATTAGGGCCTTAATTCCACACCTTCTGCCATCAGTGGTCATCCCAGATTAAAGCAAAAATGACTTTTTAATGCAAGGAAAGACTCTTAAACCGAGATATTTTCCTACTTCACCAGCAAGCAGGTATATAACAGATATTCAAAGCAATCAGAGGGAAGGTTTAAAAGAGAGAGTCAGTTCACCCAGCACTCAGGGCAGAAATGTACCCATTAGAGTTCTAACAAACCAAGACTTTTTCCCTGATGCATAATGTCTTTGATGGACTCTTCTCCCCACAGTCTCTACCATCCTTGTGTTTTGAGCACATCCTGTGTAAATTTATTAAATCATTCCTATAATTCACTTGGTAGCAGGAACTCACATTTGGACTTAGTGGTCAGAGTTGGGTTTTGTTGTTTAATGTTCAGACAGTTATGAGAAAAAAACCTGCTTACTAGGGAAAAAAGATCCCTAATATTTAAGGAAGATCAAACGGTCTCCAAATATTAGCCAAGCTTATTACATAAAAGGCATAAGTGAAGTGTCCTGAAGACAAACAACATCCCCATACACACACACCCCAAAAAACCCCACCCAAAAAAACAACCCAACCAAAACCAACTAAGGCTTTGCTATCTGCTTAGCCCCAGAAGGGCAGAAGCTGGAGGCACAGAACCAGCCCTACCACAGGGAGACAACACATTTCAGTAGCCCTTGCTACATCACCTCAGAAGCACCTTTCTTATTCTCCAGGGGCAATAGGAATGCAAAAAACTGGTTTTCTGAATCTCCCCTACCCTATTTCTTGGGTCTCTCATGCCACGTTCCCTTTGAAGGAGTTATCAGGCTTCAGGACTTCAGGAACGGGACAAACCACCTGATTTTGGTTGTACTGCTGAGGTGCCTTCAGCAACACGTGGCTTTTTAATGATGCGCTGGAGTGGTAGAGAAGGTAAAGACAGTAAACCAGCCTGGTAGCTTGTTAGAGTCTCTCCTAAAAGGCATCTCCCTCTTTTCTTACCCCCCCCCCCCACCTTTTTCTACAGGAACTTTGTTTCTATGACTCATTATTTCCTTGTCCAAAGGACTTTACATAATGGAAAGGTAAATACCACTTGGATTGGTACAAACCAACCCTGCTGGCCTGGCCTGGTGACCAAAGTTAGGTTGATTTATAAAGATTAATGACATCATCTTTTCTAAATAGAAAACAAAAATGAACAAACTTTAGAAAAAAAAAAAAAAAAACAACGAACTTTCCAGGCACCTAATTTACCAGCAAGTGAATAAAGAAATGCCTAAAGATTTACACAGAGAATTATGATTTTTCCCTTTTTCCAGGGCCTGCTTCTGCTTACATTAAGGCTGCTTAGCACAACTAAGTTAAACATGGAACAAATGTCCTCAAGCTCTGTTTAGGCTGAATATTGTTGCTACTGTTGTTTCAGACTTGAAGAAAAGAGAGTGTGCTCAAAACCTTCGCTTTTTCCCATTGTCTGCCATTCTAACGAAAGATATCACCTCGGTTTCCAGGCTTTGCTTCATTAAAGCTGGAAGCAATCCTGCTGTTGAAGAAGGTCAGATTTTTAATGTTGCCATCATACACAAAGCAGATAATGGACATGTGAGTCAAAGTTACTCACAAATATGCCCTTTTCAAAATGAAGCCCATTGGATTTCATTATGGCAGAGACCTGTTGCCTGTGAAGTCAGTGGAAAAAAAATGACCTGAGTGCTACAAAAGGAGGAGTCCTACACATTATTAAAAAAATTAAATTGGACTCTTACTGCAAAAAAGAACAAAACAAAAACCCAAAAGTCTTCCCCAGTGGCTGTCATATTTGCCTAGCTTTATTATCACAACAGACAAAGCAGTAAAGAGTGAACTAACTCTCTTCCACAAACATACCCTCTAATTAGTGACTGCAGTTTCTAGACTGAATGGGCAGTAAACATGGCAAAGTTTATCTTCAATGGTAGGTAAATATGTACAAATGTGTATATACTTGGATAAAACCACACAGAGAAATATATATTTTATGTAGCTTATATACTAGACAACTATTTACACAAAGTATATGGTTTACTAGCATCATCTGCCATTAAATCTTTTCATGGTGCTTTTCTCATCTGATAAGGAGAAAGTGCATCTGCCTGATTTACTTTTGAGGTGGGAAATAAACTTTAAACATTGCTGTAGAATTGCCGTTTTGTATATTATTATCATCGTGCAGGATGTTATTAGGACAGTACCTGGAAGCTTTGATCACCTTGTGGTCCCCTTTTTGAAGCTGCTCCATCTTTTACCAAGTTCCCTTAACTGCATGGTAGGAAGACTAGAAATGAAGACGAGTGACATCAGCTACGATCAGATAAACACATTTCCTTTTGAATGGGGCAGTTCTGGGATGGCTCAGGATTTAGCTGGCAAAACACCTGGGATTTCTGGAGACCTTG
Source organism: Aviceda cuculoides (assembly GCA_035590195.1). Taxonomy (NCBI): domain Eukaryota; kingdom Metazoa; phylum Chordata; class Aves; order Accipitriformes; family Accipitridae; genus Aviceda; species Aviceda cuculoides. Next base: position 41,833,625 of record JAVJGG010000073.1, on the reverse strand, counting down.
CGCACAGGGCAAGGAACTGAGGGTGAACATTAGACCACAGAGTTGCACGAGTTGGCTCTGTAGTTGGGGTGGAAAGCGAGAAAGAAAAGAGAGAGGATGGGAACATCAGAAGTACAAGGATGGCAATTCAGGGCTGTCCCACCAGCCATGCTGGTGGTGGGAAGCAAGAAGGGATCCATCTGCCTCCTGCGCTTCTACAAAGATGCAGCTTTTCAAAAGTCCTGCTTTTAGCAATCCTGTCTTTGCTTTCCCATCTTGCATTCTTAACCTTCGGAAAGCATCCCAAAGCCACGCTTATCACAAATACGTTACAGTCACAAACTCTTTGCTGCGCGAAGTTTCAATCAGAAGGATTCAACCCAACCTGCTGCCTGACGGACCTCTCCGAATCCCTGACTAAGGCGTCACAGGACCGAATTTACCTTTTTCTTGACCCCCCCCCAAGGCAGGACGGGATGAGAAGAGGTTGGGTTCCCTCTGCGGGCAGAAGGCGAGCGGGGCTGGCCGTGCCTTCAGCGGGTCCGCAGCTCCATCTAGTGCCACACAGCCAAACAGCCGGGGAGGGAGCGAAGAGCCAGAAAAACAAGGGAATTCTCCCAGGGAAACTCTTTGGTGGGTGAAGCACGTCTGGGCAAGAATAGAAGGAGATTTGCTCGTTTGGAAAGGGTTGTCTTGTTAACGTATTGCAGTTATAGGTCTTTCTTTCTTTTTTTTTTTTTTTTTTTCCCCAGAGCTTTGCAAGGGAGAATTTATGTCTCAAAGTGCTGGAGATACCGAGTGGCTCGCTGCCGAGCGTTCTGAGCCGAGGGCAGAGCTTTGGTCTTTTAGTGGTAAGCACAACGTGAGAAGTCGATGGGAGCAAGGCTGGGTACTTGGGTTCTCCTCTCCAGAGTTGAGTGTCTTAGGTATGTTCCATAGAGTTACATTTCAAGGAAAAACTATAAAAAGGTAAGTACCAAAGTCCAAATTACAGTTCTAAAAATCTCTCTACAGAATGGGCCAGAACTCCATAAACACATGATTATTTTTTTTCCCCTGATTTTAATTATTCTTTTGGTTCCTAGAAGCACTTAGCTTTCCTAAGTGTTGTGGGAGCGTTAGCCTTTCTCATAGTAATGTCCAACCCAGACCCCAAACTTGACAGTTCTTTTGACATTGGAACTTCTTTGACATCCTTCTCAGAGGCTTCCAGTGGGCTTGCAGATGTTCTCTGAGACCACTTAATGATGCAGGATGCAGAGGCCTTGTGGGATTGCAGTTGTCCCTTCAAAGAAATAGATATCTAAACATTTAGAGCACTCGCACATCTTGGGAGATAACCCAGAGCAGTAACCTCCTCCATCTGTCTAGACTCAAATTGATGTTTCCCAGTGAAGCAGGTTTGCCCCTGGCTGGGTGCTGCCATGTTTTGGGGGCACTTTCTCCCCATTCTCCTCTGAAGCAGTGATATTATAAAGAGAAGAACAAGCTCAATGGGAGCCAAATCGTTCCCAAATTTGGGGTTACTTCCAGTGATCAGGAAGATGTACAAGAAATTCTGTGTGAGACCTACATATAGGCAGGCAGAGGTCAGATGTACTGTACTTAGGACTTGAGAGGAAAAATTGATTTTATGTCCAGTGGTATTTGTTCAATGTGTGGAAACACAGCCATGTAAATAACCAACTTTGTGCTTAGTTTTCATTACTGAGAAATTAGGAAAAGTACAAGTTTTAAAGTCAAAGTCAAATGTGAATGTACCTGATTTTTTTTTTTTTTTTTTTTTTTTTGCACATTTTAAAGGTTGTACGATGTTTCATTTAGATTTGAAGCTCTTCTTGGTCTCTTCAAATCTCAAGGTTCGAAAGTCCTCAAAGATTAGAAAAGACAAAGGAAAATAAAAATTTTAGTAACTCTAAATTAAAAAAAAAATATTTTTAATTTTAGAATGTCAGAGCCCTCTATTCTTTACTTTTGATTTCTATGTTTATTCAGCTGAAAGAAAATTATGAAATTAGTATTTTTCACCAAATGGTTCAGTCAATCCAAATATTCATTTTTCAAAGAATGACGGTTCATCTCAAAGAATACCACACATTAGTATAAGGACAGAAGTACCTTTTTTTCCCCCCTAATTAATGGCTTAAAGAGGATTTATTCAGTCTATTCCTCTGTTCTCCACCAATCACTCCCAAGAAACTGGGTAAAGGAAACAACAGTGCCTCAGTGTAAACACAAACAAAATAATTTCCGACATTTCGTCAATAAGGAGTGCTAAAGATGTCATACTCCAATATATAGTTCTTAATTTTCATTAAAATGGACAAAAAGTAACATTCTTCAACCTCTGTTGCTTTGTCAAGAGTGCCTGGAATTGGACAGTGGGTTTCAAAATTTTGAGCGGAAAACAGGTAAGAGCACACAAGTAGACAGAGATCATGTATTTCATCTTCCATGAAACCACACAAGCGGCCACAGAGCGATTTCATTTTAAGATGTTCCGTGTCACTAATTCCAGCATTGTATTTTGCTGTCACCTCACAGAATTTGTTCCAGTGCCTGGAAGTTATTAGAAAGCCCGATTTTATTTCTCCAAAGATAGATTTTTTTTTTGTCTGGTTGCAAATGTAGAATTCAAAGTGTGAGTGAACACTTTCTGTGGATGGGAAAACTACACCCTTTCTCAAAAGCCAGGACAACAATAAAATCTGATGATTATTTTTTGTTATCAGGCTAATCAGTTCTGCTCCAAAAACCCCATTGTCTAGGATTCTTTTATTTATGACTTAATTTTGTCTGTTCTTTTTTCCTTTGTCATGGGTTTGTCATTAACATTTATGCCCCAGCAGATCTTTAAAGAGTTGGCCTTGTACGAACATATACCAAGTTTGTAAATGTGCATTACACAGATGTTTCTTGGTGTACCTAAATTTCTGTAACGGGTTCCATAACAAAGATGGTTGCTTATCAGTTTTAAAATTAGTCTATGTGATTTCTGTTAGCAAGTGCATGCTAATAAACCTTCTAACTATTTTATTACACCTTTCTAAGCTCAAAACACCTTTCCAAGCTCAAAACACCTTTCCAAGTGCTTGACTTATCTCAGTTTTGCACAAACATGTAGCATTTACATTCTAACACTTTGCAGTACTTGACCCGTACTTTCTTGTTCTAGCTTTGCAGAGATATGAAGAGATAAATTGTTAAATATGTCAAAGAGGATTTTTGTATGGTTTTTCAATTACAGTATATTGATATTTATAATGCAACATTTAGTGTGTTGTGATTTTCCATGACCTTTACTTAAAAATAGGGAATTAATAAAACCTAAGCAAACCATTCCTACTTGTTCTGACCAGGTTTTTTTGTTGGGCTTTTTTTGGTTCACTGGTATACTTGAAGGGAAAAAAAACAGATCAGCCTGAACATCTTTTCCATTTATAAGAATTAACGGCAAGCTGAAAAATCTATTATTCCTTCTCCTCCACTTCAAAAATCTCCGTTGGGTACCACCCTGACTTGCACACTCTTTTTTCTTTTCCTTCCTAACCAACGGCACTTGTTCACTTCTAGTCTGAAATTCAGATGTCAGCTCCCTCTCAGAGGTGAGACCTTTGCCTCTGCACGGGCAGATGAATGCAAACCAGCACCCAGCTGTTAACGGGGGGTGATGCCAACCCACCCCCCCCATCAGGTCTCACTGCGGAAAACAGAGGGGGGGGGGGGGAAGAACCTTGAGTAGCGTCGCGGGAATCTGCACGGGTTGCCTGCGTTGCCAGCGTCTTTAAAGGAGGCCGGCTATGTTTGTCTTCTTATTTTTTCACTAGATCCTTGAACCCTCTGCTGTATAAATCTCTTTTTGCTTAATTCGCCAGCGCAGCTAGGACAAGGCCACAAACAACGCTTGGGCACATACCAGCAGCCCCTCAGATGCTTCAGGCCGCCAAGTAGTTTCGCATTTAACCAACACAAAAGAGGACAAGCTTCCTGTTGCCGCTTCACGTTTCGTGAAATGTCTTTTTAATTATGGTGATTCTACCTCGGTAGCTTTTCCGCTATATAGACCCTCCGCTGTCAGGAGGAGAAACGATAATAGCAACAAACCCTGCGTTAAGGAGGAAGCATTTAAGTTCGTGATACAAAGCTCACCGCCATCTACTAATTAACAGAGGCCACAGGAGCTGTTTTTGTCATTCTCGGAAGAGAATTGCGTTTGCAACTGATAGTTATATCCCTTGTAATAGGAGGCTGCAGAAATAACCTACTAATCACCTGATCATTTCAACCTGAATGAAGGTGGTGATGTTTCCAAGAAAAGATCTGAGGATGTGTACCCAGGCCAGACCTGTACTCAAGGATGTAATCACGTATCTTTTCAGGATTCATACGCCTGCCTGAAAAGCAGTTCTAAGAATAAGCTAACAATACAGAAAAGCCTGCGTTGTTTTGTGCATTCACCTTCGCCTACCTTCTGCTTCTACTGCATTTCATTTGCTGGTTAATATTTGCATCAAGAGTTGCAGATTTAGCAGCAAATGTAAATAGGAGTGTTGTTTTATTATTTCCTTAATAATATCTCAGAGAAAAATTCAGGGTCTCTTCATGGCAAACATTATAATAAAACATTATTGCTCAAAGAGCTTTTATTTAAATAGTGGAATCAACATTCCAGTCCTGAAATATTTAAAATGAGAAAATACATTAGCTTGTTGATTTGGGTTTGTTTTGGGGTTTTGTTTTTTTTTTTTTTTTAAAGCTTAAGAACATGAAAAACAGTGGTACAGTTCAATGCAAAGGCAGTCAGAGCTCATGCTTTTCTCTGACAGTGTCTGTAGCAGAGAGCTCAGTAAAGGTATAAGAGCACAACGACCGTGCAGTGATTCTTCCAAGAATACCTGGCTGACTTCCAGCAGCTCGACAACTTCTGAAAAATGTTCCGGGCCAAATTGGTTAATGGCTTAATTATTTGTTACACAAGTCAATCACTTTAAACACAATGATTTAGGCCCAGCTGGTCCCATGTGAATGCCTGTTGACCTACACATTGACGATTGACTGCTATTCAAAGTAAGTATTTGTTAAGGATCATGAGTGAGTTCAGGGTTTTTTCATCTGTTTGCTTCATCTTCTTCATTATCTCCTCAGGTAGTTTAGTTGGACTGTTTGTAAATCTTGACTCTCCTTATGGATTAGAGCAATATTAGAGAATTTTTTCACCAACGCTACTGTAAGGATTTTGTGATGGACTTGTTTTCTATTTTTATTTTTCACAATTATTTTCCTTGGGAGAGAAAGAAAAAGTAGGAAAACAATCACTTTCATGATCTCTTCAGGTGAGTATTGCATATTACAGACACAAAAAAAGCCCAAATATTGAAAAAATCACTGTAACTTCTGTTTCGGGAAACTAAGACTGGCAGCTAAGTCAGTATGATCAGACAATGTAAAGGCACCATGTGCCTGAAGCTTCAAGTCAAAGTTATTTTGTCAGTATGCAAGAATTATTCACTGATTTTTTAAGTAATTAATTTGGGAGAATTAAAACCTGTTTATAAAAAAATAAGTAACAGGAAAAAGAGTTCAGTGGATATGTATAAATGATGAACTGTTCACCATGTTCAGCACAGAAAACTAGCTATTAAAAGTGTAAATGGAACTATCCTTGTTTAAGAGGAACTTTATGGTTTTATGTTCTCTGGCTTGACTACCATAAATCCAGAGGTTTTTTACTAGTTTTGAAATATTGTGGGAGAAAGCAGTGGAAGGCTATCTCTGTTGTCCTTAAAAGAAAGGAAATTCTGGATGAATAAGAGTTCATACAATAGGATCTTTGAAAAAGTAAAATTTCACAATCCCAACTTGTAAATTTGTCCCCTTTCTGTGCTTTGTGGCACGATTATACTGCTTTTTATTCTTGCTTTCCTGGCTGTAAATCAGTTGTAATCATAGAATGGTTTGGGTTGGAAGGGACATTAAAGATCATCTAGTTCCAACCCCCCTGCCATGGGCAGGGACACCTT
>JAVJGG010000073.1:41776705-41827526 GCA_035590195.1 Aviceda cuculoides | reverse complement strand
TAGAATGGTTTGGGTTGGAAGGGACCTTAAAGATCATCTAGTTCCAACCCCCCTGCCATGGGCAGGGACACCTTCCATTAGACCAGGTTGCTCCAAGCCCCATCCAACCTGGTCTTGGACTCTTCCAGGGATAGGGCAGCCACAGCCTCTCTGGGTTAATTTTTATGTAGTTTCTATTCATGAGTTCCTGGGTATAGATCGATCCTAATGCTGACTTGGTTTTCATGCAGCTATTTTTCATGGGTATTTACAATAAGAATTTTCTCACATTATTCAGCTGATGCTGCAGGAAATAGCTTAATTCTCTGGATATAATTGTGCAATACATTCACTATTGCACAGTTCTCAAAAATAACCCAAAACCACCTTATGGTTGCATTACAAAATTTTTAATGGAAAGAAAATGGGTTTGATGCCTTTTCTCACACAGTTTTATTCTTGTTATTTATAACGACCCCTAGAAAAATAAGACTAGCAATGGACAAGCTCTATAAAAAAACCATAACTAGAAAACAGCATCTTCCCCACATACTTATGGTAAAAACGATGTAGTTAACTTTTGATCATCTAGAATTACTAAATCAAGCAATGGTTGATTTGTTAGGATTCAAATAATGTCATTTGAGTTGGAGAATTAGCTCATGTGGCATTCTGCTTCCACTACTACTCTTTTCTTGAAATATGGATTTTCAAGTAGCATTCAAAATTGCATCCACTTACCCTTAATACGTCACATTGTTGAGTTAAAAAATGTTTAATGACAAAAAAATGTAGCAGATTCAGCAATAAAATATACAATCTATTCTTCTAAAATGTTGTTTGCTCAAAACAGAATCTAACTTAAACAATGACAACAGCCTTAATTTTAACCCCAGATGGTATTTTGACTTTACTCATTTGCCAAAAGTTTAAACAGTATTCTCACTTTGAGTCAAATCAAGATTTCTTTTTAATTTCCTTGCAAATGCTACAATAGTGACATGTATAATTTTTTACAGTTTACCCTGCAGATTAGTTAAACTGTTGCAAGTTCACAAATTTTTCAGGATAAAAACTCTTCTTTGATTCATTGGTATGTTCCTGGGGGAGGTTAATGGATTTTTCCCTCCTGTGCTTAGGTATCAAAGGGTAAGGTTACAATTATCTGGTGCCTCCACTCTTGTGTTAACACAAAATAAAAGCCTAGCTCTAAAAAAAATAGGATTCCATATTATTTTTGTCATGGATTTTTCGTGAAGAGATGTTCTGCCACTAACAAAAGGGACAATTCTTTGATTGTTAGTTTGGATTGTGATTTTGGCTAGATGTGCTATTTGAAATACGGTTTTCATCAAATCTAAAAGCAATTATTTGAAAACCCTTTGGCAGAAATAAGATTTATTATTTTTTCCTGTATTTATTCTTTGGGAGGGAGGGAACCTTTTATACTAGAAAAGGAAGGCAAAAGAAAGGTAAGGAGGGAAGTGGGAATAAAGAAGAGAAGAAATGAGAAAAAGGTCTCTGCAGTAGTTTCCATAGCCAAAGTTGATAGTGGGGTTTTTTTAATACATTTTATATTTGACCCTTTCTCATTTTTAGCCTGTCAGATCCTGTTTGTGAAACAGAGAACAAGTCAGCTCCTAAAAGTCTGACGGGTTTGCTGTTTCTGAGACCTGTGGTTGCTCAGATTGTGCAGTTACTTACATGTGCTTCTCAGGGCAGCATTTAGGGAATATATTTCGCAGCATCCACTTTGTCAAACTTTAGGTATGTTGCATAAGGGAAGGGTCTCCCTAGGTACCCCATAGTCGGTAGAAAAGGAGAGCGATGCCTTTCCACAAAGGAGTTCAGAGCAGAAGCCTAACTTTGGCATTCCTGGGGACTGAGTCTTTTTAGAGGAAATTAATACAAGGATTTTGTCCAAGATTAACGTAAATGGCGGTATTCCAAAATTCTCCTTCCATAGCCCAAATATGTCTGTTGGAGGGAGTAGACTGGTGTTGATAGGTTTTACATAGATACCAAAAGAATTCTCTGTTTAGTCCTAGAGATTGATGGCCCTCCTGTTTTCCCACAGTAGTTACTTTTTAGGGCAAATACTAGTTCTCTGATGACTACAACTTTAACTGGAAGATCTACAAGAAAGTTCCATTCCAATAAGACTTGATTCTGTCCCATTTGAGGGTTGTGACTCAGAAACCTTTCGCTACAGTATTTTGCGCTCCCAGAAATTGAGTCAACTAATTTTCCCCCACGCATAGCTTGCAGTGCTTGGTCTTGAGCACACAAAGTTTCCCTCACAGGAAAGCTTTTGGTTCCTGTTATGGTTTCATTTTTCTTTAGTTCTTTTCCAAAATGCCAGCACTCAGAATAATGAGTCTCCAGGGGGTAGGTCACATAAAGGATTTATATGTTGGAGTAATTTAATAAGTATAGCCAATAGCATACAGGATCCACTTGGTCTAATGTTAAAATAAAAATATAAGAAAAAAAAAAACAGAAAAAAAAAAAGACACTTAAGCATATCAGCTTTTCTTCTTTCATTACAAATAAAGCTATGGCAAGAGAAGCTCAGCTGTACATATCTACAACAGAAAAATTTAAAGAAGGTGGGAAGAACCTCATACCTTCTAGGATCAGGGATGAATTCATCACCTAGGAATGGTGGCTGCACATGTGTCAGAGTTGTCTCTTTGTATCTATAGCTATTTAGATATTTTGCATTTTTCTAATAACCAGTCATTTAAAAAATCAGTGTGTTTACATACTGCAATCTTGTTCTGTGTGTAATTCTTAGCTAATCAAAAGGTAATCAGTTCTTAATTATTCATCCTCTGAGATGGCTCTTCTTTACGCTGTCCTGTGACTATTAAGAAATGGGCCAACTTGTCACACCCACGTATCACCTTCTTTACACTGTTCCTGCCAGAAGTGATGCTTCTTCTAGACATTAAAAACTTCTGTGAATATATTTACACCCTTATCATCTCCTGAAAACACATGGGTGTCTTTGAGTTAATTGGCTGGGTGGTAGCAGCACACACATTTGCTGTAGTGCTTACTGTGGTCCTCTGTCTGCACCCACAGGTTTTGAAGGATGTAATAACTCTGCATCTGCTTCAGTCTCGCTTTATTGACTCTTTGCCCTCACTTCTGCCAGTGTCCCATGAGGAAGGCATTTTCTTCAGAGCAGGGCTATCTGCACGGCATGAAAACAAGAAAATAAGGAGAACCAGGCACTGGTTTGTTTGTGGCATCTATGTTGTAGCATACTACCTGACACGATATGACCTAGCACTCTTTTAGACCATGCCTGGGCACAACTCGGGTGATAGCACAGCCCAGAGGATGGTAAGGGTGAGGCTGGGCTCTTTTGGGGGAAAGAGAAGCTAGCCAAATGGGCAGGAACCATCTCTACCACTTGATTTTACAGCCACAGAATGGGCCCTTGCCCATTTTGATTTGCTAAGGCAGATGTAAGCTTTGGACCAGTTCCAACTCTCAGAAAGCCCTTCGCATCTGTTTGGGTTTGGGGTTGAACTGAGTGAGATATGATACTTCCACAAAGGTGAGAGACTAGGAAGAAATGCTAAGAAGGTCATGTTGAATGACAGGAAGAACTGGAACACATCAAGAGCATTTTTGTTGCTGTTTAGAAAAATTAGTTGCGGAAAGACAATCTTCTATTCATTTTTCAGAGAAAGGTTTGTCTCTTGGTGTATATCGATAACAGAGCTGAGCACAATTTCTTGTATTTACTGTGAAGAGTAACACAGGAGGGCACAGCAACAACTGTTCTGCCATAATTCTGGACAGCAGAGCACTCTGGCTTGCCACTGCCAGAAAAGTTCTGTAGATCCCACAGATCTCCTGACACAGCTCTTGTGACAGGTCTGGTCTCCTTATCATCTACCTTTCCAAAGTTGTTTCAGATAACCTTAGCATTGTGCTGGCACTGGGTTCATTAGAATTATGCAGTAATATCTTCCGTTGAAAGAACAGAAATGAATGACATCAACAATACTTATTCAACTGCTACTGTTCGTATCGACATCGATGCATCTTTAATATCACCACAGAAACTACATGCTGTTAGGAGTGGATATTTTACCACACCTAGGAAGCTGAAGAAGAAAATGAACTTTGGGAACTTTTACGTGTTCTCAGCTCTTCAGTATATATGAAGGGACTAGCAGTGTGCTCGTAAAGTCACAAAAATCATCCCTTTCCTATTGGGAGTCCAACTGTGAATAGTCTGAAGTTTAGTTACGCGGTTCCTTACAATATGCAGAAATACGACAAGCAAGAAAAAAAATCTAATTATAATGTCCCCTCAGCAAAAGAATATATATTTTTTTTTTTTTTTCAGGTGAGATTGAAGGGGCTGCTTTAAATAGAGGAAGTGAAATCATCAATGAAGTGTAGTACAAGCAGATGGTACAACCATGCAAGAAGCTTAGCATCCTAAGGAGAAACAGTTTGTGATGGCATGAAAAATAGGTTTAGGTAAAGGAGTGCAGCCTGGCCTTGCCGTAATTCAAACCATCTTTGAGAAACACATGGCATGGATTCATCTTACTGAAGATAAATGTTAAGAGTCAACCTAAATTAGATGTCTAGTCTGGCTGGGATTTATCTTGTTTGATTTCAGGGCTTGATTCATTTGCCCACACAGAGGAATCTAGTTCCATTTATCCAGGTAGCCTCAACCTGCCATGCCTTCAGTGCCCATGTTTCATACTTGCCAGCCTCCTGTGAATGATAAATATACTAAGGCATCTCAGTTGGCACTGATCACCTATTACTGGGCAACCTAACTGAGCCTTGAAGTGTACAAAGTTATACAGGATCTTAGCCAATGCAGTCGACGGAGTCTAAAGAACCATTCAACGGATTAAATGAAGGCACCATTTTAGATGAATGTTGACCCCAATGGAAGCTTAAACATCCAATCTGCATCTAGACGCCTACATGTTGATATCTAAATTTCTCAGTGTCTTCAACAAATTCCACTGCTCACCTTCCTTTGAAGTCACTGAAAAGAGACAGAATGGCTTAAGACTCAGTACCCTCTACCACAATACAGTACAAATGAGTTTCTAACAGGAACTTCTTATATCGTTCCCATAACTGTAAAGGAAGCCTAGCTAATTAGTTTAGACTAGCTATTAACCACAGCAGGAGCTCACTTTTCCAGCTTACACATCCAGAGAGATGTCTACATTATGTATCCTTAGCAGTGTGTGGAATTTTACCCCTAAAGTAAACTTCCACATCTGAGCAATCATCCTATCCTCCTTTTAGAGATGGTGGAGAGGAGTATACCCTGAGGAACTGATTACCTTGTCCTCTGCAGACATCTAGATTACATCAAGCAAATTCCATTCAATGGTGTCTGTGACTGTGAAAATAACCTGGAATAATCCATTCATATTTACACTCTTAATGTCTGAAATTAGATGAGACAAGTACTACTGTAGGGGTGTGAGAGGAACTAGCTGTCCGAGCTCCCTCTACAGTTATTGGAGAAATTGGCATAATCAAAAAGTCTGGACAAAAGATTTCATTCTCTCTGTTAAACATAAAAGAAGCAAAGACCAGTATACACTAGTTACCGAACTTCTTTGTTGTTAAAAATAGGTTACTCATGTTTACCTATCTTCTATTTTGTGGACTCAACATATACCTAGGAGAAATATGGATCTTTTACTTGGCCCTTACGAGGGGAGCAAGCTTAGTCTTAAAACCACATTTTAGTGAATAAAAATCAATATGTGTTCTACACATAATGAAAAACAAACAGAAATGAATTTGAACTGAAATTGCCAGAGGAAAGCGAGAAAACAAATGAATAATATAATTCATGAAACTATTTCTGAGGACAGGAACAGCTGGTTTGTCAACTCTTTAGAGAATATTAATATGAAGATTGCATTGTGTTTCACTGGGAAAAGTAACTTCCGTTAGGTTTTAAAAATGACTTTCTTATTCAACAAATAAGATACAATAGAAATAGAGAAGGGATCACTGACAGATTTATATTTTTTTAAGAAGAAATACTGAAAAGATTAAAGGAATTTCATTTTAAAAGAATCTAAATAGTATGTTTGTGGTAGATAAGTACAGATAAGATATTTTTCAAATTCAGAAAGCATCTTAGATGCTTGGGTGGAATTAAGTTTACAGATTAAAACATGCGGGATGGAATACAGATGAGCCGAGTGTCCATGACTGTATGACAAAACTCTGCCTGTATTTCTGTGGTGTCCCTGGAGTCAGGCCAGGTGGCAGCAGTAGAATAGGGGTACATATAGAGCCAGAGCCCCAGGACACAGCAGGAGTCAATTTTACCCAGGACAAATAGTAAGCAGATTACACAGCTAGTGTATACAAAGAAAATGAATTGGAGAACTATCCTCATGCAGCTCCAAGTACTTGTTTTCTGGTATTTAATGCCTTACTTCTTTAGTATTTCAAAAACAATCTATTTCTCCTGCTGTTTTATCTTCCTGGTTTCACCCCACTCTCTCAAACATCACCCTCAGGATTAAAGTTTCCATCCTTTTTACATACCCTCCATTTTTTAAATACAGTGGAGTTTTGCTTTTAATTGTAGTTGCAATATGTTTCTCAGTAATGTCATGTTCTATCTAACCACTGGATTATGAGCTTTCAGTAATTGCAGCCTTCTTCCCATACTCCCAGGGCTTTTTGTATTGCACCTTTATTCAGATTTATCAAAAGGTTGTTTAGAAATGTCAATAGATCCACCTTATTTCTCTGGCTGATGGCTCGGAGTGCGATGTGGTGCTGGCGCACTTTGCTTTTGTTGTCTGAGGAGGTCCTTCTATATGCACACAGAGGAAACGCAGTTGCATTTCAGAAAGATTTTTTGTTATGGAAAAGCCTTATTGAGGTAGCATATGGTATCGAAAAAACATTCTCCAGCTTCTGCAAAGGTTCTGAGCAGCTCAGTAAATGTCAAGTCATTTTCATTAAATGGCATGAATTGATTCAGAATATCCATGATGGGGATTATTAAGAATCTCAGGTTTATTACTTCACTGATTAAGTTTCATAGCATCATGATGGCTACATTGCTTGTTGATGTTAACAAGAGGACATTTTTGTGCACATCAGAGTTGTATTCTGAGCCCAGGTTAGTGTTGTAGAGCAGCAGAAAACCAAAGCTGGTCCTCACCTTATATTAATTATCCTCTAATTGCTGAAGAAAAAAAAAAAATTGCTTAGTTATAGCCAGCTTATCAGGCAAGGAACTATTTTGTGATTAAAAAGTAGCAAAGTGCATGAGAGCATACAAGAGATTGTGAGCAGTATGGTTACTCTCCTGCATTATTTCATTATTGGATCTTCTTTGGGTACATACAGAGAAATAACAAAGAGTAGAATGAATAAAGTAAATTAATATGATAAACAGAAATTAGGTTTTAGCCTACAAAAGGATCTGTTTAAAGTAATGGAGGGATATAAGCAGACTAAGGAACTCAGAGGCTTTAATGTAGGCAAGATTTATAACATTAACTATAGTGAGATGTTACAAAAACCCAACAAGAGCAGGCTTTGTTTTCTTTATTAGCATGGACAAAAACTCTTACAAGAGGAGTTTCCAGATAATTAATTTAAAGCTCAAGGATTGGAATGTGGCCTGGTACTTAGATCAGCTGGAGATCAGTCAGGAAAAGCAGATGAAGGAGAGAAAATATGCAAGGAAGGAAGTGCTGAGAGACCACATCTGCTTGAAGAAGCAATGTCTTCTCCTAAGGACCACTTACGAACACACATGTCAAGAAACTACACAAAAAACTACCAAAAAAAGTGATTCTCACTTGGTTTTGCTCCAAACTGGGAGACTGGTTGCGATGACCTAAAAGACTTCATTGAAGTGACCTGAGAAGCCTTAAATAATGGAATCTGGTTGAAATATTGTTGACTGGAGTGTCATGCTGATATTCATTTAATTGCATGACTGTGTTTACATTGTGATGCCTGAGAGCAATTTTTTTTTTTTTGAAACACAGCCACCAAATCCCTGAGCAACATGACCTGACTTTGAAACTTGACCTGTTTTGAGGGGAGGAGGCGGCTGGGGCCAGATCTTCATAGGTCTCTTCTGACCTGAAATTTGGCCTCAGCTTTAACTTATCTATTACAAATGGGAAAACCAGTCAAAATCAGACTTCAAACTACTTTCTTGGGTTTTAACCTCTTTATTTTATAAAAACTTGATTTTTGGAGAAGCATTTGAGGCTTATCTGTGTAGGTAAGTGATCAGATGCCATTATGCACTAATGGAAGACAAACATATAGAAAAGAGGAGGTAATTGAGAATTAGGTTACAGATATTATCCCACAGATCTATCCCTTTGTCCCGTTCTTTACTTTGCACAGGTTGTAGAACTGTCTCTCTAGTATGAGCCTGGGGACAATATTTGATTTTAGACCCAAATTCCTTAGATTTGCAAGACTAAGGTAGGATACATCCTGATACAAAACACTCACATTTCAGCATTTTAATACAGCTGTCTACACATGTACAAGTTGTCTGGATTTCCATTACAACAGAGTGATTTGGTGAGAACTATCAGGGTGCAAACAGAGAAATTAATAGATACTACTGACATGACTCAGTTTCTTAAACATAGGTAAGGAATGCCACTCAAGGTGCCATTGTATATCTGAAACATCTAAGTGGAGCTGGCAAACAAGATATAGGACTTATAGGAGAGCTATACACTTATGGAGAAAGATGCAGAAATGTGTATTTCCTCTAATGGTATTAGATGTCTATTTGGGGGTAGCTTAGGCAAGCCCTGAATCTCCTCTGACTTTACAGAACTTCTGTGTTTAGCACCATTGGGAAATAATGAATCATAAACAGGATATGAAAGAGCACTTAAATCTTATCAATAAAATATGCTTTTGTCATATCCACAATTCCTGTTCTCCCAGGCCCTGAAGATAGCTTTGTGCAATATTTACTGTGGCAAAACCCAGAACCGGTGTCTAAGTCCTATGAACCCTGACATTTAAAAAATTACTATTATTTGTTTGCTCCCCCCACCCCCCCAGTCCAAGCCACAGGCAAGAGGAGCTTTAGCTTTTACCTATTGCACCAAGAAATAAAGCTGCATTCGAGGAATCTTTGTAACACAAGGGCCAGAAAGACCTTATGCAAGTTGTGGAGGAAATTCTCTGTCACTGCTCAAAATTTTCCATCTGAGAGGAGGGGGATGCCAAACCCCAGAAACTCCATCTCAAAAAGCCCCCAGGGAATACCCCGCTGTCAGACCCACCGCAAACCCCGATCCTTTGAAAACCCGCTGCCGCCGGCCACGAGCCTGGTCCCGTTAGCAGAAGGAGGGGGGGAATCCAACATCTCTTCTTGCACAGAGAACATCTGCTTCCAAATAACACCCCAAAAGCCTAGTCGGTGCTCCAGCTAGCTCCACGCAGTTTTTCAGGTGGGTGACCAGAGAACACGTTCATAGACGTAGGTCCAAAATCCCAGGGGGATGCTGGAGAATCTCCTTCCCTCCTCTACAAGCCTGGTCCTGTGGGGCTCGAAGGTGCCGGAATCCCCACCGGGAAGGACCGGGGTGTCCGGGAAGGGAGGTCCAAGGCTCTCCGGGGCGGGTTTTAGGGAGGTGGGGATGGGCTGAGCCTCGGCTTTTGGCAGCTTCACAACAGGCAGAGAGAGCGAGGAGGACCCGGCAGCGGCTGCGGAGGATGAGAAGTTTGTGCTGGCTGCTGCTCCCGCTGGTAAGTAGCCCGGTGGTCCTTTGGGGGGGGGGGAGGCGAGGGGGGGGGCATCGCACATCTGGCTCTCGACACTGTTGAGCACAGCTGGATGGCTCTGCAGCTGTCCCGCAGGATCCGGGCGGGGGGGGGATGTCGGCAGAGGCAAGGTAACTTTTCTCGTAAGAGGGAGTAGGTAGAAAGGAAGAAAAAGAAGGAAAGGATTAAAAAAAAAAAAAAAAAGAGGCTGGGGATGTAGGAGGGGAGGAAGGAAAAAAATATTTCTGAGTTAGAGGTTTGACCTGGCTCTTTGCTTTAAAATTTGCCAGCCCTAAGATGCTATTAAAATGTCTTGTCATCTCCACTCATTAGAATTGCAGTTTCCAAAGGACAGAAAAGCATCCCCAAACCTGAGTAGCTGTAGCATGGCTTTAGAGAGAAAGAAGGGGATGGCTTGCTGTCCCAGTTGTCCTGATAAAGGCAACTTTGCTGAAGAAAGAGCATAACTAAAAAGGAATACTTCCTCCTGATGGATTTGGGACTTTTACCTTTTTGAGAGGGCACGGATGTTTATACTGCTGAAGGTACCTGCTTGTAATATCACCAAGGAGGAGCACAAACAGTCTTATGGCTGCTGTGCACTGGAGGCAGCAGGTGAGACTAACATTAAACATCAGGGATGGGGTATGAGCACAGAGACACAACTCAAGCACATATATCCCTCCCTAAGCCCTATTCTTTACTGCTGGCATTGCCTGGGCTGGTTAGCAAAAGGTAGTGTAAGTACAAGTACAGTCATATATCCTTTTCCCTCTTAATGTTCAGCCTCAGAGAAATGTTTGGAAACCTTCCTACGGGTGCAATTCCCAGGGACCCATTAATTTTACCTTTGGCCATTTCACAGTTAAATGTTAAGAGTAGGCTGGGATTTAGACTCCCACTGTAGTCAAGCGGGAGATGGTCACCTTGCTGGGAGGCATTTCATCTTGTCCTGAGAAAGACAGAAAGAGTGAATATTCCTCTTTTGATAATAGCAAGACTCCAGGTGGGTACAGACTGGCCTTGACCCTTTCAGTTTTAAAAGGTGAAAGATGGGATGTAGATCTTCACACCTGCACCTCACATCCTCTGCAACTCCTTTTTTCCTCTGTATTTACACAGCTTTATGTACTGTGATAAACATAGATCCTTGCTATTAGTTATATATAGTTATATATATATAACTATATATATATAGTTAACTTGCATATAGTTATTAATATGTGTAATACTCTTCTTTCAGGGAAAACTAGTCAGCCTGAAGTGTTACACTGCTACAGGCACAGTGACTTTGGCATCTGGACTAGCTTTTTTACACACAACACAGGCACGACTTATTCCTGAAGCTGTCAGCAGGTTGGAGCTAACCTGAAGCGATGTATCATGCACATCTGTGGGCTGCCGTGCATCATTTTAATGTTTTAGCATATTGCAGCAGACTTTGCCCACAATAAAAGAAATTCTATAAATTGCACGCTCTAGGTAGCTTTTGGCCCCAAACTATTGCTCATATATAAACTCCAACTAGGAGTCTGGTAAGAGTCAGTGCTCTAAATCTTAGTGGTTTTTCATGTCTCAAACTAGGTCTCCTGGGAAGTTTGCACCCTGTGTTAGACAGTCAGGGAAGGCCAGACACTCATAGGATGTATTGAGTAAACAGTCCTTTCACATTTCAAAGGATCATGTCAGAGGAAAGAAATAGTTCTTGCATAGATTCTGCAAATAATTCATTATTTGGATATGAAAATAAACCAGAAGGGTAATCCTGAAAACTTCCTCTGTAAACTAAGTAGTTTAACCTCCTATCAGCTCCACAGGGAGCTGTATGTTGCAGGATATACTTTGTGCCTTGAAAAATAGAGTCCTTGATGTTAAAAATTACCATTTGCTTGTAAGAGACAAGGAACAGAGCAATGGGTGCTGAAATGTGTAAAAACTACTTTTCCTGTCTTAAAGGGTTCAGAATCTCAGGAAACAGAGGACGGGGAATAGAAAAGCCTCTGCATTCACTGTCCTTCCTGCTGAGCTAAAATGCTTTCTTCTTCAAACACTTTAACAGCTTTTCACATCTCTGGGGAAGGGCTTCAGTCTAGTCTAATGAATGGAGGTGGGAATGGAAACATAGATGGGTTACCGTTGAGCTACACATTTGTTTTAACAAAGCCTTTCTTGTGGTAATAGGCATGTAGATCCAGATCTGGGGAAAGACACTGATCTCCCAATAAAACAGAGCTGAGTGCCTAAATTTCTGATATAGCTACTATTGGCTAACTTGTGTTGGAGGGACATACATGCTTCTTTGAAGGATTCAGTCCCTGCAGACCCTAAATTCCCCTCCACAGCGAACTGGAGGTGTGGAAGAGTCAGTCTGTTTAGGCATTTTGTTATCCTGGAGGGAGACGGGCTGCTGTACAGTGAGTCACTCTGTCCTCAAATAGGTGTCTGCGCCAGGTAGGAGTAATCCTCCCCTGGAACTGCTTGGCTGCCTTCACTGGTCGTTAAAGGAGGCTTGATAGGGGAGTTTAGAGTAATCATCTAAAATTATCTCTCTAAAATTAGGAATCTTGTCTCAAGCTACTCATTTAGCCTCCTTCAATACTGCTGGCAAGAGGTGGAAACGCTCCAGCAACAACAGCTATGGCTTCAGTTGAGTGAACCAGCTGATGGACTTTGACATCTAGGTTTCAGTTCTTGGGCATTAAGTGACATGAACCCCACCTTTAGGCAAACATACTACACATGCAGAAAGGGAGAAATTTCTCTTTAATTTGGAGGAATACTTGCAAAAGCAGAAAACAAGGATCCTCAGTTAGTAGTGTTCTGTTATTCTTTAAGTGTTATAATTAAATGCTCTACCAAATTTAGCATAGAGCTAATAAATTCATTTTCGTTTTTCTCAAGATAATACTAATTACATAAGGTTTATAAACAAAATAAATTAGTATGGCTGTATTGTCACATACAGAAAACCTATGAGTTAATGCATATAGTGATACACATGGATATGTATGTATAGCAAGTACTGTTCTCTATAAGGCTATGCAGTTAAATAGTCAGATAAATACAATCCAATACACAGAGGAGCATTCAAGCATTGTCTTGTCTTAAAAACAATCTTGAAAAGATATTCCTCTAAATGACTGTAAGGCAATCAGTGTCTCAGTTTCTCTTATTCCATAGGTAATTGAGTTAGAAAGAGAAAACAAACACTGAAAATGTCCTCTAGGTAGTCATTTTCAGCCCAAAAGACTCCTGAAATAATCTATTTAACTGGCTAAAGAGCAAGATTGGAAATAGGTCTTTACCTCTGGGGTTGAAAGCTTCTGGGATGAAGACTGTGTCAGAGCTTGCAAGTTGAGGGCAGGACTTTCCATAATAAATAAATATGTTGCTGGTGACTGCAGTCATGTCACTGCTGTGGTGACCTCATGCTTTACAGTCAGTCAAAATCAAGAGTGGTAAACATGGCTTGGATATGGTAGAAACAAACTGGATGCCCATCTATTTTCACAAATGTATTTGAGCGGGGGACTTTTTTGTTGCATAAGAAATCCTTGGTTATTTTTTGTAGTTTCTTGTAGTTTTCTGGCAGAACATAATACTACATATATTACATTATAAATAGCCCAGAAATACTCATAGGGCACAGTGGATAGGAAGATCCTTACTGCGGTGATTCTCAATGTAGCTGTGCCGAAACGGACAAGAGCTTATGGAACTCGAGGTTGGTCCCAGCTCCCTTCAAAGCACATGTGAAAATTGTCTCTGACTTCACTGACCTGGGCTTCCCAGCCTCAGAGCTTTCTAATTAGCACTGGCTTTTTGAGAAAGGAGTTAACGCAGATAGAAGGAGACAGGTCTTATGGACGATTTTGATGAGATATATTCAACCGACTGAGAAGTTTATGAAAAAGGCTGAGGTTTTCTTTGTCTCCTTCAGTTATTCAACCTGTTTTCAACATTTTTTCACGAGCCTCCTTTCATCCTATAAGCCTTTCCTGTTCACCAAAACTTCAGCTGAAAAAAATGTATGCATTTCAGAGCACATGCTGGTTCTCTGCACTGTGTCTTTGGTATCACTGGCCAACTTTCAGGACTGACTGAACTCTTCATTCCATGGTTAAAAATAGGCAGATGATGCAGGACTTCTGAATGTCTTTGCTGTGCCTTTCTGTACCCTAAAATACCAGGTGAATTTTAATCCTCCAAGCTGGGAGTCAGTGTATGACATGAATGGCAGACAACTCCGGTTTTGTATAAGGGAGAGCTAAAACATTCAGGCGTCAGAGTCGTATCAGAAAAACTGCACAGGGGAAGCGCAGACGGGGAGAACAGGGAGTACAACGATGATTTCAGAGCAGATCTGAGATGAGATCTGAGACAAGAATGCAAGCTGTAGACACAGAGGCAAAAAGAACAGCGATGAATATGCTCAGTAAATGATTCATGCACTTGATGCAAAAACTCTTCATAAGGTTTTAGGATTGCACAACATCGGAAACTAAACCAGATCACTGAAGAGACCCTTAAAGTTCTTGAAACCTTCCCATTTTGCCAACCAATTCAGCCACGTCTTTGATTTTTTATTAATTTTCAAAAAGACTAAGTGTTACCAATTTACTTCTGGCTCTTTGATCCCACTGAACTGCTTTTTCAAAGGTGACTAATATATCAGGTGCCCAGCTTTGAAGCATTTCCCTTGTTTTCAGAGAGAATAGAAAATGGTCCTACTTTTCCCAAAGTGTGCTAATGGACTTCGTAATGAGTGAAGATCTGTCTTTTATGTGCCATCTAAATTACAGTTTTTCTACCTCCACAACAGCCTAGGGGCACCATCTTTGGATAGGTTCTCAGAAAAGATTCTTTTTAACTAAGTTGCACCAAGTATAGCATGAGGATTTTGCTAGAAAGACTCTCTTCCCAGTGCTTGCCAAGTCTGATGTTGTCCAATGTGAGCAAATCAAATCCTAAAGTGCCATCAGCTTGAAATTTCTGTTCAGATTTGGGCAAATAAATAAACTATCATGTAACAGAGGAAATACAATACAAAGCTATATTTCCTATCGGTGAGTATACCACTTAAGGTTTCAGTGCAGTAGCCTTAAAGATGTTAAGAAAAGGAAGTCTAAAAGTAAGCACGAGCCCAAAATGTGGCTCCCTAAACTGTCTCAGGTTTTTGGCATGGTCTGTGCCTGTCATAGATTAACTTTTTAATGTTCACTATGTGATTGCTTTGTTCCAGGCAAGACTTTTTTCAGTGGTCAGGATTCAGAGTTAAAACACCCCTCTGAATTTGGGCTTGTCACTAGTGTTCAAGCCAGCAAAAAGATCTTTGTGTTACAATGACAATGCTCAGCAATGCAAAGCTCCATTCCTTGAGTTCTGCCTATAACCCTGCATGAAACTTCTAAGTTTTCTGTATAAGCCTTGGGGTAAAGGCACCCCACTGCAATTTTCAGTAAGATACATGCCAGGTTACTGTCTAGCTACTAGGAAACGTTGATCTAAGAAGTAGCATTTTAAATCAGCCTCTTACACTTATTACTGTGGCAGAGAAGACTGCCAGATTGGACACCCCTGCCTCAGAAATCTCTGCTTTGTTTTGCTTCCTAAATTATCTTTCTCTAAGGTGAACAGGAGCTACTCTTTTCCTTCAAGAGCTCAGTTGTTACAGCAGATGCCTCCCAAATTGCAATACTATGTCCCTGCAAAAATGCAGACCCCCTGTTCTCTAGAAAGCCCCATCACCTAACGATTGTAGGCAGATTACACCAACAATATGCACTTTTCTCTCAAGGCATTGTGAGATTAATAACAAAAAATAAGTAAGCCATAGCAAACAAATCACAAATAATGTTCTACCCAGAGGGCTTTTCTTAAACTGTAAAATGCTTTAATGTCTTTCTTTTTCTTAAAGCCTGAAGAAAACCAACAAATTGAAGCATTATCACTGTCCTCAATTTCTTGTATACAACTTTTTTTTTTTTTTGGTAATGGTGGGATTACTTCCAGTAAGGCTACATGATTGTAAATTAACTCCACCAGTCTCATTTTTGTTTCTTATGGAATAGTCTGTAGGTTACATCTGCAATGGCACTTGATGCTGATTTTCAAACACTGAAGTGTCAGTAATATTTAACCTATACTGGCCTATAATAAAACCTCTGGGCTCTGGTGGCTATAACCACCCCCACCCCAAATCCAGTTAACGCAGAAGCAAACAAAATGTGAGCATGCTGATTAATTGCTTACCAATCAGTGGTAGTGGGATTGACTACAATCTCACCGTTGTGGATATCGCCAGCGCTTGGTCAGGATTTCTAGAAGAAATTGTAAAATCATGTTTTCTGGTGATTCATGACTGCTTTCAGAAGCAGGAGTCTGGACTACATGGACTAGGCATCTGATCTGGTATAGCAATTGCTCTGTTGTGTGTAAAACCAATGCAATACAACACACCTTCCCTATGGGTAGGGTACGGACTTCCCCAGCCACTGTCCAGGAACAGCACTCAACCGATTTCAATACAACTCTGCCGAATTACGGTGACTGAAGGTCTGGTTCAGCGGGTGTAGATTTACCAAAGGAGAGAAAAAAGGATATTCAGCCTACTTCGAGCAGCAGGCAGCCTGGCACACATATTCAATGTTTGATGTACTATTTGGGATTGCTCAGCTGCTTAGTCCCTCATTTACGGTCCACCTGCATCGGCTGTGTGTGTTGCTTAAGTTGACTTTTGGAGAAAAATAACCCTTCCTCCTCTGAAACTTTTCATAATTAATTATGTGTCTGTTTCTACCATTGCCAGCACCTCTGAGTTAAATTAAACCATCTCTCCCAAGTGCTTGTTTCTCAAAGGCATTTCAAATCTCCTTTCATGGTTTTGAGTTTATTTTGGGTTATGACTGGCTGTTGCTTTCAAGACTTTTGCCAGAGGACTCAGTATAGATGGTAAGTTGTATAGCATCATGTCAAGTTGTCATGACTTTTAAACGTCAAGCCTAAGAATATTCCAAATACAAAGTTCCTCAGCAGTAACAGAGTCCAGAAATTCCAGAAAGTAGAGAAATGACTTCTCTCCTGTCCAGCTGAATCCATCTTTATAAACTGAAATAGTGAGAGATTTATATAGCAATCATTTTGTTACTACTACTGAAATAATTCATTTGTTATATAGGCCGAATGCAAAGAGAAACCTATGTTAAAATACAAAACAATGATCAGAGATCTTATTAGTATCTGAAAAATTTCATTTCAGAATTTTGTTACTGTAGTTCAACAGCAAGAAGTACTATTTTAAGAGTCACTCATGCTGATTTATAAAATGTATTTTGAATTACCCACTGGAGGACTATAATGCATGAAAAAAGCCATGTCTTAATTTCCTTTTTGAACAGTGCCCTTAATCCTCTTCCTGTTCTAATATTAGGATGTATGAACCATCTCTAGGGCCTCATAATTAAAAGCAGTCTGTCTATGCTACTTTAAAACCCAAATGTAGGCAGAATTTTTAAAGGTTTTTTAAAGATAAAGTTGTGTTCTTTTTTTCTCCCTAGGCAGATGTTATTGCTAGGATGCAGTAGCCTACATGACTTGCAGTAAAGTTTCTGTGGAGGCTAGAAGAAGTCCTGGTTGCATTGCTCACTGAATACATTCTGAAGGCCAATAAATCAACTTCCTGAGACTGAAAAGGCAATATAGCACTGATGTTTTTGTCTGTACTGTGTTGTCCTTCGAGGTTTCAAATGGCCTACAGTCTTCCTCAGAAATGTCTCAAAAAGCCTTCAATCCGTCATTTCCATTAAAATCAAGACCCCCTGAGCCCCGGCTTTGTCTTGAATAGCATGACTTGCAAAGGAGCAAACCCTCTGCGCTATTCCATGTAAGATTCCCTATGTCCTGAAGATCCCAATATCCCAAAGGAGGCTTTGGTGCAGTATTCAGTTGTCTGCACGGTTCAGTTGCTTCCTAGACTCTATGGACTTTATTGAATCCGGGTTTAATTCAGTTACCTAAACACGAGGGTGTAGAAGTATTTGAGGCACAAGGTAATGCATTTAAGACTTCCACATGGGGCTGGCAAAATTAATGCAGAATATACACAAGAGGGCTGAAATACCCTATAGCATCCCAAACAGCACTAACCATTCCTGGGTGAGTGAGACATCCTTTAAATTTACATGGACTGCAAAAGAAGCTCAGATAACAAGATCACATGTAGACACTGACATTGTATGTTCTTTCTCAGAATTTAATTGCCTTTCCAGAGGCAATAATTGGGGATTTTCTAGGGTATTAAGAACATCTTCACAATTACAGCACATTTGATGCAGGATTACTGGGGACATGAAACTTTCTGGAGTGGGAGCTGGAGGCCCAGCAAAATACATGACAGCACCTAAATGACACTAAGAATCTGTACTTCAGATGAATCTAGACCCTGTTCAACAAGTGAAGTCTAGAAATCCATTTAGCTGTTTAAATGTAGGTATCTTAATCTGTGAGATAAATATCATTCCTTAAGCTCCCAAACCAAGTCATTAATTTTTTCTTATTTCTTCCTCTGGTAAAATGGAAACAATGCCTCTCTCTAAGGTGTGTGTAGCATCCTCAGATAATATGTTGATAAAATTCTGTAATCACTCAGATTAAACTATGGCCAAGACTACCATTTTTCTATTTTCTCTAAATTCTTGGATGTCAGTATTTCTTATTTAAGGCCCAGTGGATATAAAACTTTTTCTCCTATTTTTCGCTTCTGTTTTTATGATTATACCAACTGCCTTCAGAAGGGAAGATCATACACCATGCTTTCTCAGTAGAGCGATTACTATAACACTATAATCTCAAGGTTTCAAAGAAGACCAGGAGCCCATTCTATTAGTACCAGCATCTAAGCAGAGTATGAAGAATAATTAAGACTTTATTGTCACACTTAGGGATAATTCCTCCAATAAAGAAAACTTGGTTCTTGGGAGTGCCCAAGAATCAAAATAGGAATACTTTGCTAACAGGCAGTTCTGAACACCCAAAATAATTAACTAAAAAAACCCCAAAATGTATATTTAAAGAAATTTATTTTTATTTGTTTTACAGGGAAGAAATACATATATGGTCAGACTGCATGTATGTTTGGGAGATTCAGTGTGATTATTCCCATAGCTGATGGATCCATCCAATTTTGGCCACCTGAAAAAGAGGTTGAGATCCAAAGTATGTGAAAAACATTTAAGTTTTGTGAAAAACATAGATGTAAAGGAGAGGTGGTATAAATGTCCAGATTGGAGAAGAGGTGCTACATGAGCTTGACCATTATTATACACTGAAGAATCCACATGAGTATGCATATCCAGATGCATATACAAATTGATAAATGTATGAGATCACAGTCTCCTTCTGCTGTTTACATGTCCTATTTGCAGAAAAATCTTCAGGTGGAGTTTTCACATTCTTAGACCTCAACGTATCAGCCACAAGGTACAAACGGGAAAGAAACCTGGCTCTTCTCCATCCCGATAATCACAGAATTTCTTGGTTTGTCTTGTCTTTCTCTTACTGAGGTTGTGGGAATCCATCCAGAGTGCAAGATATTCCAGCAGGTGCTCAAAGAGGAGGCTCTCTGTTTAGAAAAGAATGAATCTGTTTCACCTGACCTAAAAGGTAATGGTCCTGATAAGCTCTGATATGAATATCCCTCGTATATCACTTCAGGGGCACAATATCAAGATACCATTTGTTCTCCTCAGTCAAGATTTGATTCCTATTATATTTGGTTTCTTAATAGTTTGAAATGTTTCTTCTATAGGCTGGGACTTAACCTCATCTCATTTTAGACATCTTTAAAAGCTCAATGTCCAGGTCAGGACTTGTCTTCTTAGATTCCCTTAAAGCAAATGGAGGAAGATGGATATCCCTAAAGCATGTTTCATTGCCTCATGCTTACTTTAGAATGAGATTAATTATTCTTTGGAATAGTCTTTCTCTTTACTAAGTACAGAATGAGACTAAGATGGTCAGTTCAGACCCTGAGAAGTTTAGATGCTTAGTCAGGGCAAGAAAACCCTACTTGGAATGTCTTACATTCCTAAAGTATTTGGTGTCTACTTTACTTATATCCGAAACTCCAAAGAAGCTTACACGGAAGACACTGAAATGCATGCTGAAATCATACCGTGTTGGGAATCATTCCAAACTGGTGAAAATGTTCTTTGCAAAAACAAAACAAAACAAAAAAACAACAAAAGAAAAAATTAAACCCAACTTCCTCAAAATATTCTATTTCTACATTTTTGGAAGTTCTTTGTTTCTTTGTTTGTTTGAAAAGATTTATTGTGGTGGTGTTTTGAAATCTGTTACAAGCTCAAATACAAATTTTGAATATTAAAATGAATATGTCAGAGAGCCTGTAAAACGTTTGCAAAATGCTGTGTAGGGGGTTCTTTTTGCTGGGGTTTTGGCATTGTGGAGACATGTTTTGAATTGACTCAAAGTGAAATTTCAAAATGTTCAAACTCTTTCAGAAGCTCAGTCATATTTTTTCTGGCCAACTTTGCTTAGAAAAATATGAATCCACCTCAGTGAGATTTTTCAGTTGCATGAATTATCAGATGTTCATTTTCTATAGAGGAGTTATGAGGCAAAGATGCCTCATGCACTTGGTACGAATAGAAGTATTGCAACCACCTGGAATTCTGCCTTTAGCAGCCTATTGAAATTTAGGGACTAACCCCCAGGATACTTCTGTTATCTTATTTTTCTGCAGCCTTTCCAGTCACTCTAATGTCTGATATCCTCCTTGTACTTTCCTACTATATTTTAGTGGTATTTCCCCCCACCTTTAATCAAGTCAAGAATGCTTCCTGGACACATTTTGCACTTGGAACACCCAGTAACCCACCCAAAAAACATTCTGGCAAAAATCAGGTGTTTTCGATAATGTTTTATTGCATGCATTACATTATGACTTTCCAAGTATTTTTCTCTTTATCTGAAAAATAATTACATGATTTTGGAATCCTCTTTGTAGAAAATGGTACTCAAAAAAAAAAAAAATCTGTGAAAGTTCTGCTAAACTATTTAAAAATCTTCAACTTTATCAACTCTGATCTTCTCAAAGCTCTCCTTTCCACCTTTCATTCTCTAGAGATGGAAAGATTTTAATGAAGATGTGTTCTGGTCTTTACAGCCTTTCTCAATATATTTTAAAATGAAATGTTAGATCTAGAAAAATAATTCATGCCAAATATTTTATCTGGGATATTTTAAAACTAGACTTGCATTTCGGTTTTCAGGAACTGAATGAGACAAACTGAAGGATCACAATTTGTAGAGAGTTACTTCTCAGTGGTCACAGAGAATCTGTGCTGGAAGTAGTCTATATTGCAAACTTTTTAATCTAAAGTAATTACACATTATTCTCATTGTACAGAGCAGTGTCTAACAAGTATCATCGGTAGATTCCAGAGTGCAATTCCTCTCACCTTGAAATAGATACGTAAAACGGGTCAATTCAAACAAGTTCTAAAAATACTTTTTTTTTCTCCCATTGTTGGGAAAAAAAAAAAAAAAAAAAAGAGCTGAGAGTCACTGAAAAAGACTTAAGTATCCATGATGTCAACATTACTTGATACAATTCCTGCTGCAGTTGTCTTTATGGACCCTCAGGTGACTTGGACAATCACTAGTCTCTTGAAAACCTCAGCGTGTAAAATGCTCTTTCTGCCTCTGCACTCAGCGGTTGCTTTTATATAAACTGTAGAAGTCACTGGAAATGAAGCCAGATCTAGGACTTACAACATACAGGTTCCACTCCTACATAAAGTTACCTGATTCTCATTTTTAACCCCACATTGCCAAATACAATAGATTTTTACACCCAGCTCCTCAAAGGTACTATAGTCACTCGAAGAGGGACCCTTAAAGCCCCTAAGTCTAAGTGTGTGGGCCACTGCGTGTCTAAGTGGGACTCATATTACCTGCCTTGATTAGTTTGAAAATCAGCAGCCTAATTTAGGCTGTAATGATCAGAGAAACCTAGGTATTTGCATTGAGTGATTCATCCTGTCCTCAGAAAGGAGCCACCGATGCGTGGGATGAATCACGGGCTGGAAGTCCCTGTCTGTTTGTGCTGATTACAGAGGGGGCACAGCTAAGATTAGCTAACACACCGTAGACAAAATTAGAGATAACCAATCAAGGCTTCTATTTTCCCACCTGGCAAATTGGGGATACCAGGAATTCATCCTCCCAAGGGTGATGTGTGCATAATGCTATGGGAGATTCTCAGGACTATCCTTTCGGAAGCCGGAGAGTAACTTTGCTCAGCTACAGGCAAGTAATACTGCTTCCACATTTCAGCCTTTGACAATTTTAGATTTGCCTTGTCATCAGTCACAGAGGAAACAGAAAAGAATCAGTGAAAGAAAATATCACCTCCCAAACGAAACTCATGCGCTGCTTTATAGCCACCTTACGACTACCTAGAGATTGGTTTCAGTTACAGCGTGGTAGTTTTTTTTTTATTGGTTCAGGCATCTTTACATGCTGATAATTTTTCTGCGCTGCACCCACGCCTACTTGCCAACAAACACTGTGTGACCACAGTTGGGGTCTCAGTGCGGTGCATCCTTGACAAAGCTGTGATTAACTGTAACTTCTGAAAACCCTTTTTAGCTAGTAACATGCCCCGCGTCCTCAGCTAGCAATCTGTGGTTTAGAGAACCTCGTGAATGCCGACCAGTCAGACCTACTCCCGATGACGGTTATTTTATATGACACTGGGAGATGTTCTTCTGGTCTGGAGGAATCTAATCCCTGTTGAAGTCCGTCATAAAAATGCCATTGATTGCCTAAGAACAGGACTTCAGCCCTTACTTCCTTGAAGTCAGGTGAAACTGGTAGACTTTAAGCATAGAATCAAGAGTCTAAGGATGAATTTTTAAGTCTGCTGGTTTTTAGTTAGACTGTGAAACCCGTAATGAGAAATCTCAAGTGCTAATAATTATTCAGTGTTTTTATTTTGCTGACTTTTGTTTTGACAACAGAAAGAGCTCCTGTTGATTTGACTTTTGGATTGTGTCTGCTTGAATTTCAGGTACATTCTCTCACGACATGAGGTGGGGGAAGGTCGAACTGGAATGTCAAGTGCTTATGTGAGCAAGGATGCAGTCAAAGAGAAGAGGAAAACAATACAATCCTTCACTTGCAGAGCTGTTGCTTCATTTGCATGTCCTGTTGTAGCTCTTCTTGCATATGAATTAGTGGGAAAGCCACAGACAATCTCATTATGGAAGATCAACTGTGTGATGTTCTCTGTGTGTTCCATTATTCAGAGGCACTTTTTTTTCAGGATGCACCAGAGATTGGGATGGTCTAACCTGCTGGCCCAGAGCCACTTTTGGGGAAGTGGTTAAAGTTCCTTGTCCAAGATTTTTTGAAGAAATCACCAATATCCACGGCAAGGCTTTTTTCCTATTCTTTTTGTCTCTACATATTTTTTTAAATGCATTCTAATAGTTAAAGATTCAGTAATTTGCTTATTTTCCCGATTTACAATGCTATCTTATGTCAGTCAACATACAGTAATTATCCAGATACACATCTTGGCTTATGATCAATATTTGACACTCTTTTGGCTTGTGTTATGCTGTACTGAATTGTCTAGTCTCTCTGGTGGTCTAAAAATTATGGGTAATTGTGCTACGTTGCTGAGGTTATAAAGGAATATGAGTATGTCACAGAATCACTGGTTTATAAAGTCATAGAATAATTGTTAGAAAGGACTGCTTGAGGTCATCTAGTCCAATCCTCCAGACAGAGCAGGACCGTGTTCAAATATTGTATCTAACTTCAAAGCTAGATTGGGTGTCTCAGGGCTTTGTCCACAAGCAAAAATTATGTTGTAAATGCAGGATAGACTGCATAATTTGATTTCCTCTGTGTAAGGATTGAATTTGCAGAATGAATTTCCTAAATGAAATATAGAAGTCCCAATGCATCTTGAAATGAGTATGAACATTTGTCTCAACTTTTCAAATGATATATAGAATAATATAACTGTAGAGGTAATCTTGCTGAACATGACTAGACCTGTAAGTACCTAACTTAAGAATCAAAGTAGGAATAAAAATTTGTTATTGCTTATCAAAACTTAAAGAACCATGCATGTCTGTTCCCCTCCCCCCCCCCCCCAATTCATCCTCTGATATATTTTACCATTAAAGGCTTCCTTCAGAGAAACTGTACACAGGAGGCATATTGGTCAGAACCATTCCCACCATACACCACTGCCTGTGGATTTGATGAAGGTTCCAGTAAAGGGCCTGAGGATCAGGTGAGTTTTTATTTCCTGCTTGTGGACATCTGTGGAGCACCCTTTTTGGTGTGCTGAGTAGTTGGGTGCTCCCACACATCTGAGCCCTGCCAGAATCCAGTAATTACCCATCCTCAGTGCTAACCTCAAACCTTTTAGGTATATTTAGAGCCAGTTTAACAAACTAGGCTTAATATAAAGCAAGGGAGTAGCAGGTAGCACTTTCCTCTCCATCCAGTTGTCTCCTCTTGGTGTTAATGAGTAGATTCATGATTGTTCACTTGTCCTGTCTAACAAAGATTTTGGTTCTCTGACAGGTGATTTGAATCCTCATCATGTACCCATCTCCCAAGGAAGCCCTACCAATCTGTCTGGGGGGAAATTTTTCAAGGAAAATTCCTTTGGATCCCACTTGGGTTTTTTTCCAGATATTACTGAATCAGAGAAAAAGATTCCATAACTTTATAGCATGGTGGTCAATGCACATCTTTAGAGGGAAAATTTGGATGCCGTTAAGTACATATCTTTAAGAGGGAACTCTTGGATGGTGTTGAGTATATCCACACTTTATCTTGGTTGTTCAGTGGAGTAGGAAGTGAACTCTATTTTTTTTTATCTGATGATCATCATTGGTGCCCAATGAGGCTTCAGCAGCATTTCTTTGCCCCTCACATCTTCATATGATTTGAATTTCCAAGTTCTTCATCATCATACTTGGCCCCAGGAGAGGAATGCCTCACACTTCATTGGTGGTGGTAGTGCCTCAGTGGTGAACTTTGCCTCACGGTTGAAGGTTGTTGATTAACAGAGACGTACTCGCTGCCTCTGCCTTTGAGTTCTGACCTTTGCTAAATGGGACAGTTCTAGCAAGAGGGAATAGGGGTGTCTCCATCCCCTCATCTCCAGTCTGTATTGGACAAGGCTCATCTATCTTGCACAAATGCAAAACGGGGCACATCACTGCCTCCTCCTATTGTGGTATTTTGACAGAAGCAATGGACTCCCTCCAATCTATGAAAGAGAAGACTAACTCATATAGCTTGTTGTGAGTGTGCCGTCACGACTCAACAGTGGAAAAAGGTCATTTGTCACAGGCCAAAACACGACACAGAATGGTGACAAAGGTTGTCATCACTAATACTCTGGATGTTATCTGGAGTAAACCATTTGGTTGTCCAGGCATGCAAGCTCAAGCACAGAAGTACTAGTTCAGGTGTCTGAATCTTTAGGAAGTGTAGACACAATTGGCTTCATCCATTTGGCTCCATGAGCTTAGAAACTCAAGCACAACTGTAACAGGCAGTATAGATATCTGGAGCTCAATTCCCCACCTGTAAACTAAGAACATTTGTCCTTCTTTACGCTGTGGGGAAGCTAGAAAGATAAATGCTTAAAAAACTTCAGGAAAGATGCCAGAACCATGCAAACAGTCCAGAAGGGATGTAAGACTCATAATGTGGCATATATTCTGGAGCACAGTTTTCCAGCCCGGGGACTAGCTGCCATGGCATGGCTCTCGCCCACAAAAAGCTAAAGTCTCTTACTCTCCAGGGTGGTTTTCTCCGAGCAGTTCTTGGCTTGTGTTAAACCAGGCATAACTTGTAGCTGACCTAGGCTGAAATCAAGCGAGGGACTATATTTACACTTTAACATTATGGAAGATTTCAGGGCAGAGCTCGTGCCTGTGCTGCAGTTGTGTTTAGTCTGTTATTCCAGTCAAACCCAAAAGGTCTATAAAAGGAAGACAAGATCAGTAAGCTCTACCATGTTGTAAGCATAGGGAAGTAAGTAAGAAGAATCCCACTTACATTCTGAGAGAACCACTCGTTTTGTATTTTGTATCTGCATTGAGGACTTATGTTATCTTCTGCATATAGTGTTTTGGGTTTTTTTAGCTACCCTACAAAAATAGATAAAATGCATTGAAAAACTTCATTGTTCAGTTGAAGAACATATTTTCTAATTTTCATCTGTGTTTTGAAAAGACTGTATAAAAGATTAGGACTATTTCAGAAACACCAGGATGATTCCTAGGTCGTCAGAGTGGTATGATTTATTTATGGATATACTTAAAATTGCTAATTGGTTGTCTCAACCAAGAATTGTTGCCTTTTGGATAAACAGAGAGTTTGGATCAATTAGAGAACAAAATGTCCATTGCATTTGCAAGGAGGAAATTTATCTGCATTCAGAGAATTTAGTTTCTTGGGATTTTAAATAATTAGGTGATCTTGTAGTGAATCAGAATACAATTTGCATAGATAAAGCAACATAAATGTGCTTCATTTTTCTTAGGACATAGGATATTTAAATGCAAAACAAACAAACAAATGAACTATAAAGAATTTACTGTGTTATAATATACGGTAACTGAATGAACACATTGTCCAAAGAATTAAAGACTGTGAGGTTATTTTCTTGGCTTTAACTTTCTTACCTCCACAATATGATGTGTTTCAGTTTCCTCACCTGCAAAATGCGAGTTTTATTTCTCTTTTAGCTATAGCTGTTGATGAAAACCAATTCTTATTGAATCTGGCCCATATGTAAAGTGACAGCTTCACAAATTGCGCATCAGCAGGTTTCAGTGCCCTGGAGTCTTTATGTACCTATAGGAGAAAATGTAGTTACTTAACAAAGTTAATATTTTCCTGTCGAACGTGCTGAAAGGGATGACTATTGCAAATGAGCCTGTGGGCTGTGAAACCTGTCTCATGTAAGGTTAAGTAGGATTCCAAAGAAAAAGGTGTGTTGCGATGGAGGGAAAAACCTGAAGGAGATCTCAAGCATGCAAAGCAGCACATAGGTGATGGGACTGACTAGTAAGGGAAAATGTATCTTAGTGGAATAAGCACACCAGCATGCATGCTGCATAACCACCAGCATTGGTCTGTGTTCTCTTTTTCTCATAGAAATCATATTATTCTGCATTTTGGCGTCTCTACACTGCTGGCTATGCAGCATCAGTGACTTCACTCATTACAGCTCTAATTGTCTTTGCTGCCTTCAGGTAAAAAAAAAAAAAAGGTCTCTGTTTCAGGATGTCTTAAGACAGCCTCATCATAATTCCTCTCAAATCTTCTGTTTTTTTTGTTTTGTGGGATTTTTTGTTGTTATTTTCAAATCCTTCTCAGACATAACAACATTGATGGCAATGGGTCCCCTATTTGTGTAGTTACACTTCCCTGCAGATGTTAAAACAATCAAGCTGGTTGAGCAGTCTGTCTTAGCCTCTTTAATGACACCATACAGTGGAAATGCTCCAACCTGTTCACTATTAACATAAAATAACTATTCCTCCGGTGCATAGCAGGACATACTCTGCAGAAACTGAGTATCTCATGCCCCTGAACTAGCAGTAATTCTGAACTGTGGAAGACCATTGTTTCCATAATTGGGAGCTATAGAAAGAGATTTAAAGAAATTTAAATGTAATGTTTGAAGATGTTGGATATTAAGAAATGGATCCTGGTTTTGATTGGTTCCAATGCACTTGTGCAAAAGCCTTGAGTTTACTCTGTGGACAGGAGTGCAGAGCATAGAAACAGTTTCCTAACTCGAGTGGATTGGCAATCTTAAAGGTCATATCACTTCGAGGATTCCAGAACCAAGGGGGTTGTCCAAATCTTGAAGGAGATTCCTTCAGCACAAGGTAAAACTATGGACAGGCAGTCTAGGGAAGTAGAATCATAGAATTATTTAGGTTGGAAAAGACCTTTAAGATTGAGTTCAACCATTAACCTAACACTGCCAAGTCCACCACTAACCCATGTCCCTAAGTGTCACATCTACACGTCTTTTAAATACCTCTAGGGATGGTGACTCCACCACTTCCCTGGGCAGCCCGTTCCAATGCTTGACAACCCTTTACATGAAGAAATTTTTCCTAACATCCAATCTAAACCTCTCCTGGCGCAATTTGAGGCCATGTTCTCTCGTCCCATCACCTGTTACTTGGGAGAAGAGACCAGCACTCACCTCACTACAACCCCTTTTCAGGTAGTTGCAAAGAGCGATAAGGTCTCCCCTCAGCCTCCTTTTCTCCAGATTAAACAACCCCAGTTCCCTCAGCTGCTCCTCATAAGACAAATGCAGTTTAGGGTAAGGCAGCTTCTTCTCTGGCAGCCATCCCACACGTGACTGACACCCACTCAATATTCTCTTCTCCTCTGGCCAGAAAGGGGCTGAAGAGCCTGTTGCAAACTTGTTCGTCAAAAAGTGTTATTTAGACTAATTAAAAGGCATTATTGTAATACAACCCAAGAGTCCCAGAGTTACTCTCTGCTTCTGACATCTCCTTT
Source organism: Aviceda cuculoides (assembly GCA_035590195.1). Taxonomy (NCBI): domain Eukaryota; kingdom Metazoa; phylum Chordata; class Aves; order Accipitriformes; family Accipitridae; genus Aviceda; species Aviceda cuculoides. The sequence continues at coordinate 41,799,140 of JAVJGG010000073.1, read as the reverse complement.
AAATGTGTGGTGATTCAAGGACAACTATACTAGCACTATTATTAGCTTAAACAGATAAAAACTGCTCTGCTCCCTTATGTGTAGCTCCCTCCCAAATAGTGACAGATCATTTATTTGCTTTGGAAACTGTCTGCAATCATGGGTACTCCTGTTTGAGCTTTGATGAGACCATAAGAAATTTCTCTTGAAGAACAATTTTTATTTTCTCTTTCCATGTCAGAAAATTCCACTGTACACGGAATTACATCCATATGCACCTGTTTGTCTCCTTTATCCTGAGAGCAATTGCTGTTTTCACCAAAGATGCTGTTTTGTTTGCAGATGAAACTATGGACCACTGCCTACTGTCAACGGTACTAAACTTCCCCTCTCTCTTATCCTTGATTTAACATTTAATTCTTTACCGGAAGAGAAAATGGAGGTTTCTTAATCCCACTTCTCTTTAGTTTGCTAGAACTGAAATCTCTTAAAATAAACAATCCTACACAAACCCAAAGACCAAGTGCTATGGCTACATTCAGCTTTGATATATAAGGTACAGGTCTGTTGACTCTAAGGGAGCTGTAATAATTTCTATCAGTAAAGGGTTTCATCTATATGAAAGGGCCAATGTTTCCCTTTCAAGAAACTGAAGTTGTTAGTTGAAATTATGGAATCCCAAACATACTGAAATCTTGGAGTAATTTCTTCATTTATGTGTGGTAACATTGAATTTTGCTTATACTTGTAGAAACAGTCCTAATATTTTTTTCTTCTTCTGCACTTCCAGGTTGCTTGTAAGGCTGCTGTGACATTCTTCCAGTTCAGTATTTTAGCCAATTTCTTCTGGCTTCTTATAGAAGGGATATACCTGCAAACACTGCTTTTGCTGACCTTTGTGTCAGACAAGCAGTATGTATGGTGGTTCATATTTACTGGCTGGGGTTAGTACTCTTTTCCTTTTTGTGTTAATTAGTATTTCCATTTACTTTCAGAACTAGAAAAAGTATTTTTTGTGAGATAAATGGTGCCTATCAAAGGTGCCACCTTTCTGATGAAGGTTGCCCATTCATCCAGTACTACTACATCAAAACCATTCCATTACACTATCTTTCTTCTTATCTTGTTAGATATTTATACCATTCAAAACTTTGAAGGAGAGGATAGGATGGATTACTAGAAGCGCTATGATATGTCTACTTGAAAGACTGCAGCACTCATCTTCATGATTGGAAGTAATTTCATGCAACTACAGTAATTTAAAAGTTAGCCATTTAATCTAAACTATCTCTCCAGGTTTCTCCTGCAGTCAGTAGAGTGAGGTATGCATACCATGCTGGTGATTAATCCGGTCCTCAAGAAGATGAGTAATGTGGCTGGATAACATCCAGGAAACTTGTTGCCTTCCTCCACTGACTAAAGAAGTTTGGGTGACTAACTTTAAGTTGACATTTTGCTTTTAGTAAACAGAATTAGATAGATTAATCTTAAATCATGTGAGTTCAGGCCTAGGAATCAAAAGATTTTTTTTTTTTTTTTTTTTCCAGAGACCTTCTGGCTTTAAGGAATCTTTTCAGTTTATACAGCAATTAAAATTATCTCTGCTTTTCAGAATATGTGCATGTAATAGTTAAAATTTCTTTCACTGCAGAGAATTGTTTATTGTGACTCTCAGATATTCTGGTACCTCACCTTGGCTATTCTGAAATAGAGGCACCCAAACTGAGCAGTTACATTAACATTTTTTACTTTGGAGTCAAATCCAAATTATTCTGAAGTAAATAGTAATTTATCCTTCATCTTCAGATTCTCAGACTTTTTTAATTGTAATTAAATTTAAAAGTCTGAATTTTATAAAGAGGATGTTGATTTGGAGCTATTCCACTTATGATTGCCTGAAACTAGATGCTTAGAGTTTGATTAATCACAGCTAACTTGAGATAACAAAGGAAACACCTCAATTAATAATGTAGTAATCCTCATCTCCTTCTGTTATCAATGGAAAGTGAGAGACATCTCAGGGCAACTCAGATCTTAGGTGATATGGATGCGAATATTTCTCTTCATTAATGAAAAAGAGAAATTGAACTGAATATGGTCCCAGCTTAAAGGCCTTGAACAAAGGTCTAAAATTAGGAAGGACAACTTCTGAGCCTTACCTACAGATCTCAAATGATGCTTAGAAAGATATTACATACATTTCTATAGATTTATCAGTGAATATGTCACCTTCTTCCGATTAGACTCTTGTTTGTGGCAGCTTTGAAAGTCACTTAGTCTTTGGAAATTCATTTCCACAGAAGGAGAGCAAAAGCAATCACTAGTTTATGTGCTTGCTTGAAAGAATAAAAAAGGAAATAACTATTCGGTCATAAATGTAGAAGGATGAGGTGTGATAAAGTGATGCTAGAAATCACCAGTTCATGGATTTAGCTAAATTTTCATGGAATGCTTGTCAGCTGATGGGTCTAGAGTGATTAGTAGAGACTTCTCAGGATAAAACCATGACCTCTTCCAGATAGTGTACAAAAGAGTTGTATGCTGGCCACAATTCACAAGATAAAAGACCTCTAGCTAAATAAGTGATTCCTCCAGCTTCACAAGTGCTCGTAATTCATATCCAAACCTTCAAGTAATTCTTAGCTGTTATTTTTGAAAACAGTTTCACAGCATCCCCTATTCTCCTTTGTTTTGATTTTATTCTCCTGGGTTTTTTTGTTTGGTTGGTTTGGTTTGTTGTTTTTGTTTGGTTGGTTGGGTTTTTGTTTGGTTTTTTTTGTTTGTTTGGTTGGTTGGTTTGGTTTGTTTTTTGTTTGTTTGGTTGGTTTTTTGTGGTTTTTTGTTTTTTTTTCTTTTCCCCTCAACGGCAAGTGAATTTCTTTCATAAAGTCATTTAATTTGTCTGACCCATTGTTTGACCTTTAGTGTACATCCAATATGCTGCACTGTGAACCTTCTTGGAATAAAGTTTCCATGGTACATGGTATTCAAAACAATTATATTATGTTCCATATTGATTCGTCCAGGAGCTCCCACTGTTGTGATGTTTGCTTGGGTCCTTACAAGAATCCATCAACAAAACACCGGGTAAGTCAGAGCTTAGATAAGGAAGCCAAGGATGTCCTATTTTGTATTGTATTTTGATTTTCTAGTGGGGAAAAAATAGATATAAAAAAACAGAAAAGAAAAAAAAAATTGTTCCAAAGTTGTGCCTCTAATCTTTACACTTCACAAGCAAGTAAGTGAGAAAACAGTTTTAAGTCTTCTGATTTTGATGTGCATATATGGAGTAATAAAATCTGGAAATATCATAGTAAGTATTGAAATTTCATTTAGTTTTCTAATGCCCAGTCCTTGAAATAATTATATTTTAAGAAAATCACTGCTTCTGTATAAAATCAGCTCTAAATTACTACCCCTAACCTCTTCAAGTAAGTACTTCCTGAACAAACACACTATGTCCTGATAAGTAGTTTCTTCTTTCATTTCTATTCAGTTCTTTGATTCTTTTTTTATTTTAACTTTTTTACTTTTATCTTTTAATATGAGAGCCAGGTAGAAAGCAGATGATTTTTTAGTAAACGAGTAACAAGAGCTCTGACAATTTCTCACAGGCTTAAAGAGGGGGCTGAAAAGTGTCTGAACTTCTGGTGCTCTTCCAGCAAAGTGCCTACCTGCTCAGTTTACTTCTCTGATGTATTTAGATGTCCACTTCAAGATACAATTAATTGTGTCCTGCTATATTGATGTCCTTTGACAGCAAAGAAAATGTAGTTGAATAGATCCGATGAAGACATCTACACAGTCAGATGAATCTCGTAGCAGATCCTCCATTCATTGGTTGCTTTTCTAATTTAGATATATAAACAAACCATAGTATCAGAACCACTCATCCTTTACCTAATAGCCTAGTGAATGGGAAACCCAAGTTCTTCAGACACAGCTGGGCTGAATTCACATTGCTCTCATTGGAAAGATACACTTGCACTCACATATGCTGGGGTAAGCCACCATCTGTAAGCTTTATCATTATGCAGCCAAATACTCTGTGTCACAAAACTGGAAGGGAAAATACAGGAAGAGGGAGCATGATATAACCTAATATGTATGGCATTTGACTGGAGGGAGTTAAACTGGATTGTTGCTGATGTTATCGAGACCTAAACAGCCTCAAAACAGGGACCAAAAGCCCATTCTGCTCTCTCCCTTCAGGGTACCTTTACTAGGGCTCTAGAATTTTCTTGCCTATTTCCTCATGACCCCAAAGTCATTACATATGTGGATGCACAGTAGCTTAGTCTCTGATCTGTACTCTGTAAAATAGTCTTTTTTTTTTTTTTTTTCAAAGGAAGAGCAGGAAAGAAGCCTGAAAATAGAAATGTGTATTTCTTGACTTTGCTTTGGTTCTTCAACTGTTGCTTCCTATTGAATAAACTTCCTATATATTGGGCTGCACTGAAACTTTTAGAGAGGTATCAGGGTATCAATACTGACAGGGGCCTTTAAATAGTGATTTTAAACAGAATCCATCACTTTCCTATTCTGTGACAGAAACACTTCCATGTGTTGTGGAAAGCCCACATGGGACAGATAACGTGACAGGTTTTGTTTGCTGTTTCAGATGTTGGGATGATGATGAAAATGGAGTGGTGTTATGGATCATCAAAGGTCCCATTCTGCTAACTGTATTAGTATGTTTTTTTCATTTTGTCTTGAGTATCTTTTGAAATATGAAAGCTAAGTTAGTGTCACCTTTCAGTAAGCTGGGAGAAAAGCAATAGCGTATGCTATGGTATTGAATTTCAAATAGCTGGAAATAATTGTATAGAATGTGGTTTTGTTGTTGGTTTTGTTGGGTCGTGTCCCCGCCCCCCAAACCACTCTAAATCACAACCTAAAGGGTAAATCCTGTGTTTTCTAGAGTCATGCTAAAACATGATGGAATCATCTTAACACGTGCATTCCACATACCAAGTCGTGTCTGTATCTCTGTAAGATAGAGAGATACCTTTCTTCTGAAGAAAGGCAATCCATACTGGAAAGATTTTTAGATAACATGAAGCTGGTTTAATACAAGAAATACATATAGAATCATTTTATCTAGTATATTTTTAAAAAGAGTTCTTAAGATGTAAACTTAAGACAAAAAATCTCCCTTATGCACTCATTTATTCCACCTAAGTTTAGGGAGGAAACAATATGTCATTTCGGTCTGTATCTGTTATAATCCCTGTCACGAGCAATGAAGGGAACAGGGGGAGACTAATTAGATCATGTAAGATCTGCTAGGTGCTGACAACAAGTACAAGGAGTTAATATCCAACATAAACCAATATTGAGATATGTAGGTCTATATTAATTCAACATAACTTTCAGCATATCTTTATGTATAACTATATATTGGTGGGAAAAATGAATACTATTTCTAATGCTGTTGAATTGATCTGAGAGTAGATCTGCACTGGTTTCTAGCAGTGCAAATCCTATGACTGGAGATTTTTAGTTAATTTGTGTCAACTGAAGATACATCCTGATTTGTGGTAAGTTTACAGATTTTGTCTTGTCTTTTCAGATTAACTTTATTATATTTATTAATGTGATCAGAATTCTAGTCCATAAATTGAAATCTCAAGAGGGAGGAAGGAGCCATTCAAGCCACTTTGTGTAAGTATTTCTGGGTCTCTTGGTACTGACCCATTCTAGCTGTTATACAAAAAGCATTATGGGCAGTAGCACAAAATGTTCTACTCCTTACTAACAGAAAGAGAAATCCCTGGAAGAAATAACAATGTAAACTTTCCTTTTAATCCAAAATATCACATCCTTCTTTTTCTTAAGGGAGAGAAGGGTGGGGTGGATATGTTAGGGACAATAAGAGAAGTAAAATATGAAGTATTCCAACTCTAAAAGGACCCAGCTTGGAAGCGTAAACACTAAATGTCAGGTGATTCATCCACCTTTCTCCCAGTCCTTTCCACACAAAGGGCCACATAGAGAAAGAAGCAGATAATTTCCTTTAAATTCTTAGCAGTAACATGATGCCGATGTTCTGGTAACTGAACCTCGTCCTTCCTGTTTACGATCCCCATCACAATCAACAGGGATCTCATCAGTAGAGTCAAAGGACTCTAGCGAGCTTTTTAACTCGTCCTGAGATACGTAGGTATGGCTGTTAGTATGGCACGGGAAACGGCGTAAACCTGTGCCCTTCTGAGTGAGCCGAAGGCCGAGCAGAATAGCCTAGGATAGCACCAGAGGCTCTCACGCCACTGTCTGGGCAAGCGAATCAGGGCCTGTGGACAGCAATGAGTAGATCTCCATTGGCAGTTTTGGAAGTTGAGACACTTCTAGGGGAGACACCGACGTGTGATTGAGATCAGTCTCAGGAGAGGAGATCAGAGGACTTAGTTTGGTGCCCTTTTTTGCATGTATAGCAGGTAGAAGAACCTTTAAATGTCAATCCAGAAAACTTGCGTGCTGCTTTGTTCATCTTTGTTCATCAGGTGCTGATACAAGTGATGGAAAGCAATCTTTCCATAACTTCATTGGATGTAGTTGCCTCCATTATGGAGCTGTCCTCTATTAAAATTTATTCCAACATACAATTGCTGCCAGTAATTCCATCTTCCTAACAGTGCATTGTTCTTTAATTCTTCATTTGCCAGGAGACTTGCTAAATCAACGTTACTCTTAATCCCCCTCTTTGGAGTGCACTACATTGTATTTGCGTTTTTCCCAGAAAGCACTGGGCTGGAAGCGCGCCTTTATATTGAGCTGGGCTTGGGTTCTTTTCAGGTAAGCTGGACAAAATGTTTATCAGTCCTAAGAGGTTTGATCTGAAACACCACACCGTCAGGAGTTTTATATTTTAGGTTGCTTTTTAGAGCAGGTGTTAATAATGTATTGAAATTCAATGCACACTTTCCATCTTACTCTTTCGCAAGCTCTTTTGGTTGTTTGTTCACTTATCTTATATTTGAAATCTCACACTACCTCTGAGTTCTGACTCAGACTTCATATTAATAGTCACCAAAAAAATACAATATCTACCTTTATTGAATAAGAATGACAAAGAGCCATGAAGACCAGCCTATGGATTAATGTGAACTGATTGAAACTAATTCAACATATAATAAAGGTGATGATAACAGGAATGAAAAAATAAAGATAATATATAACAACCTGTTCTGCCCTTACCCTTTAGCAGTAGTGAGTCCATCATGTTAATACTTTGTTGCTTCTTTTATTTTGCTATACCACTGTTCAGAATATCTTGGATTTGAGAGGGCCAGGGCCTGGGTATGGTACACATCGTAATACGTAGCTGAGGTCTTTTTCCTTCCCCTTTCCCCTGTACCCCACATTGATATGCATTGAAAATGATCCCTCTTCTATACCTACCTCTCAACCATGGCCAAACTCTGGGAGAATACTTGCTGGCCCAAGCCAAAACCGTGTCATGGACCATGCTGACATTTTAACAACGTAGAGAAGCAAAGCCCAGTATTCAGGGCTGTGCCTTGTCCAGTTTACTAATACCAAGGCAGTCTAGCACTCTCCAGTGTTTGCCAGTGTTAGCACAGTCTATGAAATGGCTTGGCTCCCAGCTGACCAACTCTCCCCCAACCAATGCCTGACGGTACTTCTGGGTGAATATGAACCCAAGACCTTTCCCAATAGGTTATTGGCTGAACACGGCCATCCTCTTGTGAGTGAAAGAAGAGAGTGTAGCAGTAAAGATGCAGAACAAAAGCAGGTCCTCACCTGGTTTATCCACTACTGTAAATATAGACTAGAACAAGACAGAAGCCTCTACTACCTTACCTGAGGGAGAACTCGTTTGTAAAATACAATAAACAGTAAGTTAGTCCTTAGTGTCTTCATACAAGGGCAAAATATACATATAATGTCACTGGTCCATTAAGGAATTTAATCCTATTATGAAAACCCAATAAATAGTGCTACATCACATAAATTCCAATGGAACAATGGAAAATATGTATTTTTTGCTGCCTTACTCTAATTTTGAATGAAACCTGGTGTCTTTCTCTGATTCTATGCTTTAAATCCTGACGGTTGTCTTTTTTTGTCCCTACCCTCCCTGCCCTAGGGTTTTGTTGTTGCTCTTCTATACTGCTTCTCAAATGGAGAGGTGAGTAGCAAGTACATAAGATTACCAAAACCTTTTTAAACTCATGGGCTCCTCTTGTTTTTCTTTTTTTTTCTTTTTTTTTTCCTATTTCCAGAATAGATCTGTGCTTTGATCTGCTCCTGAAACCATGAAACACCTGTATTTTTTTTTCCCTTGGTACCTTTGTTGACTTTATTTGTATTCATATAGTTCTGACAGAAGAACACAATATAAGCTTTGAAGCAATGACCCTTTACAAATGGTTGGTGACTTTCCTGTCAGGGGACTTTTTTCCTGCTTTATGTCTGATAGCTATCATGATGATGTCTCAATAGAAAGCTTGTAGCACTCCTTATTTTCTTTGGGTTTATTTTCTCCAGGTTTATTTTCTCCTAGTGACTTTCTCCCCTTTCCCTTTCCCTTTCCCTTTCCCTTTTCCTTTCCCTTTCCCTTTCTTTTCCAGGGCAGCCTGTACATTTTCAGTAGTTTTGTTCAAACACTTTCTTTCCTTTTCTTGTAACATTGTTAGAATTTGGATAAACTTCCTGTAGTACATTTTAGAGAGTCTGTAATTTTAAAACCTAACTAAATTTGCTTGCACTTTCCCCAAAAGAGCAGATTGAGTCAAAATCCATGAGAAAATATAAAAACACATCTCATCCTTAGAAAAGTGTGTAGGTTAGATGAGAAGAATGGTACCTCAGTCTCCCCATTAGCTTAGACTGGACACTTCTCATAGGGATGGCTAAATGTAGGTGAAATTAATCCTATCCAAGGATGTATAATGCCTAAAATATGCTTTTTACTTAGGAAAACAATCTGCAGTGGCCATTCTAGTGCTGTTCTGAGAGAGTGCCTTTAAGACTAACTGTAAATGCAGAATGCTCTACTTCCCACCTGCCTTCTGTCTGCATAAACTCCTTGCCAAAGGCCTTTAAATAGCTTGCATATTGTATCTCACACCACACAAATCTACTAGGCGTTAAAAAGGGACAGGCAGAGAGTGATCTCTGGCCCTAACATTAAGTGGTCTGGGTTGGCTTACGTCCATACTGCTTAGTGATAACTGCTTCTGGAGCAGATTGGCCCCTTGTTAGAACTTGGCAGTGCATCTCTTATGGTTCCATGCAATCATAAAAAATAATTATTATTTTCTCTGTGTGTGTGTGTTTCTTCACTTTTAAGTATCTGCAACAATGTGAGAGACTGCCTTGTTGCCAAGCAAGCTGGTATCTGTACGGGATGAAACTGAGGGCTGGTATTGTACACAAGAGTGTTGAAGGACCTTAAGCTTTCTGGGATAGTACTGGAGTAGTGTGTTGGTGGGGAAAGCCCCTCTTTCATTTATTAGAGTCTTGAAACCTCCAGAGGCATGTTCTGCCCATACTTGAAGTTGCACACAGAGGCTGGCATATCTGTGTGGTTAACAGAGAGAATAAAGGTAGAATAGGGGCCATCTCAATGATAAATTTTGCCAGTCAGGCAAATCAGTGCTCCATGAGGGAGCCCTGATGTCCAAGATGTATTTCTGCATGTCCCACTCTCTTCTCTGTATGTTGCTGTAGAGACCATACCTAATAGAGGATTAGATAACAGAATTACTAGAGGAACTCCTCAGTTCAGAGTACATAAATCACATCTGTCCATACAAACATCCCCTGTAAGATTAATAGTTTCACTTAACAGTTTATTTCTGCATTTAATTTGGAGTGGGCTTGTGCTAATGGTGCTACAACTATAACACTGTCATAGACGTTCAGCACTATTGACACCTACAGAAGATGGCATCTGTGTCGTTAGAAGCATTTGACATATCTTCTTAGTTTAGGATGGCATTTGTAAGTCAGTTTGTAGGCATTCAGGAGAGCCACCCCCCCTTGCAGGAGAAGCAGATAGGGATGAAGCTGAACGGGAACCAAAGTAACAGGGTGCAGCAAAAAATTAATCCACAGGAGCAGACTGCTTGTGTGAACACTGACAACAACTGGGTGTTTCCTGCACGTACTTAACACTCCATCTGCTACAACTTTGAGTGTGAGCTGCTTTATGCAGGGCAACAGAACCTACTTTCCCCTTGTCCCCTCACCCTGGTACCAATAATGTCACTGTCAGGCTGTGGACCTCCAGGGCTGTTCAACCTACCCGCTAGTTTTGTGTCAGATGGTTAAAAAAATCAGTTTTGCCTATGCTTTTGAGGATCCCCAAGAGCTTTCTCAAATGTGATATGTATTCAAGTTGATTCAGTGTCTTTCAGAGTCAGTAAGGGATCTTTTAGAGGGATTTCAAACTGGTTAAACTGAAAGCCTGGAGAAGGACCCTTATTGTACATAGCAGGTCACAGCAAGGAGGCACAGAAGATTCAGTATGAGGAAAAATAGAAATTTTACAAAAAGGTAGACATATTTATTAAGCAGACCTACAACAGTAAACAAAGAAACTGCAGACAAAAACTTCCCTGTCGTCCTCTGAATTTTGGAAATTGAGTCTGTTTATTTTCAAAAGTTAAGAGGGACATCATTTAAGTTCTTCTAAAAATGTGTTAAAGCTTAATCCTGACTGATTTGGCTGCCTTTGTGCATCTGGGCTAAGTAGTTAAGCAGATATTTTGGCATATTTTACCTTCAATGTCCACTAAGTCTTCATTTTCTGATGCTTTGTTTTTAAATTCCTTTTCTATAGGTTCAAAGTGAACTGAAGAAACAACTGTGCAAATGGCAGTATCAAGAATACCTGAACTTCATACACAAACACAGGACTTTGTCCCGAGAAAACAGTCCAGTCAACTATGTCACTCAGTTATCACTGCTTGAAAAAATCAGTCCAAAAAGGAAAACATCTGTGTGTCAGAATGGTGTAACTTCTGTCTGAGCTTTCCTAGCAGGATGAGTTGCTATGACACTGTAACATACTACCTAACAGACGGCCAGGGCAGATCCTTTATGGCTTTCCATACTGTCAAGAGCTTTCTATGAATTTCTTGTCCTGGATGTGAGCTGCTTTTCCCACCTGGTACAGATCAGTACCACAACTCTGGTTCTCTCTCTCCTTAGGCATGTAAAATCCACTTGTTTTGTTGTGAAAGGCCAGACCTTGAGCTAGTGTGAATCAACAGGTTAGGACCCCCCAAAAAGCAACTACATTAACTCTTCCCAGGGCCAGCATGTTTGTCATGTCTTCGTTAGTGTTTCCCGAAATTTCCAGTTTTCAAGAGCACTATTGCTAATCTTCATTTTAAACAGTTACATGGTAGAAAAGGTTTGCCATAATGATTAGTAATGTTTTACTAGTTGTTTTGTGACAATTTGAGCCAACTTAATGGGAATTATACACAGAAACTTGCTAAGCACCTACCTATGGAGCAGCAACACCCTTTAAAAGGAATCTCAAGCTGTCTCAAGAGTGACACAAAAAAAGAATGAGTTACACTATCTGTTTGCATTTTTTCTTCCATGCCTATTGAACAGAGAGATTAAATTAGGCCAGAGGACCCCATGGGGGTCCATGGGAAACACGGAGTAGCTGAACATTAGGCAGATTATGTGGATATGAAGGAAGAACATAGAGCAAACACAATGCAGTATGCCAGCTGGAGTACCTGGAGCTCAGAATAACTTACACACCTAGAATTACTGCCCAGATGCTGGTCCTTGTGTATTTGGAACGGACCTTCTGCCACCATAACCTTGAAGACTGGTTGGATCTATCAACGAAATACACAATGAAACTGTGCTTTTTCGGGGACCTCCCTTTGAGAACTAGTCTGCTGTGATTGCTGTGATCATCTCAGTCCTGCCCATCATTTCTCAGCTCATTATTACTCCACTCAATGATGTTTCTGAGGTCAGAATTATCAACAGAGCAGTGTGGTCTAGTGAAGCAAAACACGGTCTAGCAAAACAGAGCGAACCAATGTTGTGCTTGCATCACTTCTTTGGGTGGCCTGCCTCTTTCTTCAGGACTAAGTTGGACTATACCTCAAACTCTCCAAAAGTAAAGAAAGGGCATACAAGGTTCACTAGACATAGCTATGGTTCCCTTCAAGGTAGGACCATTCCCAGGAGAACCTGCATTCAGACTTGAAAACATTGCTAGAGACTGTGACCATCCAAGTACATGCTGGCTTTCTGTGAACCACAGTATTGGTTTAGCTTTAAAAAGTAGTGCTCCAGTCCCCCATTTTGCTCTACTCTTGGTTAATTATTTAGGCCAGGAGACATTTGACTTGGTGGAAACCTCTTTGTTGATTTTAGGTGCTTAATCTCTAGTTCCATTATTAAAGCAGAGATGAATTGTTCGGATTTCTATAAATATGACTCAGATCAGTCCTTTATTAATTAGGTTTTTAACCTACCTGTCCTGATGAATCAGATATCCTCTATAGGGTGTCATTTTGTCTATTCTGACCCCCTTATCAGTTTTACTTGTAAAAGTAACCTGTGCTCTTGTTGTTTAAGTTTGTTGCCACCATAGCGATATGAAAACATTTGTATGATGTACATCTATTAAAATCCAATTGATAATTACAGCTGTTGTGAGTTTTTAATTTTTAATTATGTCAGTTCTGATATTTCATTTGAGGCTTTATAAAAAAAGGACAGTCTTATAATTGCGTTTACTATGGATACGGTTTTGAAGCCAATGAATATGTACAATTTTGACATTTTCATCCAAGAAAAGATTTACATTACATGATCCTGTAGCCTGAGCTAATGCCCCACTCCTCTTCCAAGACACCATCACTAAGATGTAGGTCTGTGGTACCCTGCTTCTTTGATTTTTGAGAGAAGACTGTTAGTTCAGAAATCTGACTACTTCTGAGTGTTTTCTTGAGGAAACAGTTGTGGTAAACATTACTGAGTTGTCTGTATGAAGGAATTGACCCATATCTCTTCATCTGCCTTTGGGGAGGAACAAAGTTGGGGTGAATTGTGCTTCTGCTTTTGGCTGACCTGGGAACACTTCTTTTGAAAAAAAAAAAAAAAACTGGCCTGAGGATTTATGTTATGGAAATTTCTTCTCCCAGTACAATCTGTGCTTTACTTTCTCTCCCACCTAACGTAATCTTTTATTTGGTGCATGTATCAGTCATCTGTGTCACACAGCAATTCTCACTTCCCGACTGAGCTCCCAGGATGACCTGCATTTCACTTTAAAACCACCCATCTCACTGTACGTCCTCTTCCTTTATTACTGGGAAGCTTCTTTACTGGACCAAGGATCCAGAGGAAGGAGAAACGATTGCAAAGAAAAGGTGATAGATCCCAGCGCACCAGAAAGGACCTTTCCATCAGTCATTCAGTGCTCAGTCTCCTCATAAAAATTCAACAGCTCTAGCAACCCCACCATTCCTACCAGACACTACAACCTGGTTTGTACCCATATACCAACAACCAATAATATGTAGGCCCCAAAAGACCTGTGGATCAAAGCTCAGCACCACAGAGGCTATTAGTTGCAATGGAGAGTGTGTTGCATTTGTATTGGCAGTATTAGAGCACAGCCATGGTTGGTACTGGTGCAGCGTGCTAAACACCTTCCCCATGTAACTTCACCGACTGATGGTGAAGGAAGAGCGTGCATGGCCCACGAATGGCAAAGATTTCACGTCTGGTTGGTTCAGGACTGACTTTGCTCAGCAGAATCCAGGGACTCCTTCCCATGAGGAAGGAAGATAACCCATTCAGTCCCCCAAAACTTCATCCTGCTGCTTCAGGAAGAAGTACTCTACTCTGTAATTTCACAGACAAAAAGTTCTCTTTGGTGCAATTTTATATCAGAACAGACTTATACAAAATGATAATACATTTATTGTGTCATCTACAGCAGTATACATGTTAAAAACAATTTGTCAAAACACAAAAAGGGTTAGAAAGCAGCAATTGATATCTGTGTTTCCACCTCGTAACAAAGCTGAATAACCCCAGATCCCAATACCAATTAAATCCATTTTGACCAAAAAAGGTCAGTGTTAGACCCAACAGGCCAGTAAGTTTGTACCTTGACACAGTCAAAAGCCAAAATACAGCTTTCCATCCAATAACTTGGTACTTCTCTTCTCAGAGCTATAGCATGTTGCATTGCCACTAAATTGACAAGAAGGGAAAGAGAATGAACACACCAAATATTTGTTTTTACAAATTATACCAGTACACAAAGGCCTCTTGAGACTTCTCTGCAAGCACAAAGTCCATTGGAAAAGGCATATCCAGAAGCCTAAATCATTGCAGACACCGAAGAGTGTCATATCACACAGTGTCATATCACACAGTAATACTTTACATGGATGAATTCCCCAAAAGAAAGCCAATGGGAAATTGCAATTTTAATCATAAGAAGGTGAAAGACCATGAGGTTCAAAACATTGTTCAAGCTCTGCTGGTGTGTTTTCATACACAAAGTACAATGTGTATTTAGCTGAACTTAGCTCTTTAGAACAGATATTCACGGAGCTTAACATCAGAGCGTCACTACTACCGCATACTCCATATCTTCCTAACATTACTCTTAAATGCAATTCTGAACTGGTTGCATGTGCCTGACTGCTAAAAGCAGAGGGTAAAATCCTAACTGTTCTTCACTGCATGCACACTATATACCATAATTTCTTTCTGGACACAGAAGTGCTGGTCATGTGGACACATTTGACAGAGAGAACAAGACTTCCTGAAAACTACTCTCAGTGAGAGCTACTGCCATTATCAGGCATGCACCTCCCCCAAATCTGGTTGGTAATACCCAACAGAAGACACCCTCAAGCTTTTCAAGACCATTATTTCTCAGCATGCACGAGACAGAACAATAGTGACAGGGCAAAGTTGCCATGGGAAAAATCATCTACATGTAGACTTCCACAGTGTCAACATCTGTCTCCAATCTGGTCAGCTAGACTTTCTGGTGGAAAGAAACAGATATTTGCAAAGTATGAATCATCTGACCCTTGAGTAGACATCAAAAATGTGTTTGATCCTTGTACTCTAAAATTGCTTTTTTCTCTCTTGTGACTACAAAGGCAAAATGGAGAAACTAGATCAAAGGAAGATATCTTCACTATTGACGTCTAAATTTAAGTGATGTGGATATCTCCTTAGCTGTCTGCTTAGTGGCACGGGATCTTTTCCAGGACTTTGCCTGTGAGCCAGAGTGCCTAAAGCTGAAAGTACTGGATGTTGAAAGGGAGACATATTTAACATAGCCCTTGATATTTAACTCTCTAGAGAAAGAAAATCAGGTAGAACCAGATATTTGGTTGTATCTTTGCATTATGTACGTTTCTACAGTTGTACACTCCGGAGTCGAACAGACACTGCCTTCACATAGCTATCAAAGTCTAGCTATCAGAGTTTGGAGCTGAATCCTACCCAGTGAGTTTATCTCAGTTTCCTAGATATCCACCTTATTACCTTGTCTTGCTTTCCTTTAGACCTTCCATGTTATAATAGCTCTGCTGAGGTCATATTTATTGCCCTGCACTGTCATGTAGCAGATGTTTTTAAGAATCCTACGTTCCTCTGAAAGTCTTATCCACATAAGAAAATCTCAGAACAAAAGTCTTAAAATGAAATCACATAATGAAACCAAAGAGGAAAAGCTTAATTTGTTGACTTTTCGAGGTACATCCACTGAATGTGGAAACTATGAGGATTACCTTTGGCATTTGGATCCTGTACTTTGTCATGTAAGAAGGCTTCGTAGAACTTCATGGCAGCTGTGAAATCACAGCTTGCGTGTTTCTGTTGATGTCGAGGACACAGAGGAGTAAGTAAAGTAGCTTCAACCAGGGTGCAGCATCTGTTCTACCTGTATCTTCTCAAACCAAATCACTCCCTGTGAAAAAGCTACAAAGCAACCTGGCTACGCTGCTCTTTCAGCCTGGCCCTTCTGTAATATTGGGATATAGATACTCCTCGTGATTATAGCTGCTTAACAGTGGCCATGCTTTCCTCGCCATCTCTCTATCATTATTTGTCAATTTGGATGTTGGATGGGAGGCATTGAGAGGTTCATCGAAGACTGGATGACGCTATGTGCAAAAAGCTGAAAAACCGCTCATCTAGATTGTCCTGGGAAAACAGCTTGTAGTAACACATTCTCAGCTGTTTGCAGCTGTACTTTTCAACCTTTTTTTTATCTGTGGGAGCCTTCACATAATCACGGGTAAGACAAAAGCCCTTCAGGAGCCTTACAAGAATATATTGCTATATACAAATAATGAACTTATTTTACTTAACCATATTCCATGGACACTTCAGAAATAGTCTATGGACTCTGATGTCTCCACAGACCACAGGTTGAAAACCTCTGCCATAATCAATTGTTTCTGAAACACTATTGAAAAATACTTTTAAATAACAAGGCAAATAAAGCCAATTAAATGAATTGGGTTTTGCATTTCTTTTATTGCCACAGTTTACTAAAGTCACTCACATACTTTTCTTGCTATACCCTCTGAAATTTTTGTATCTAATTTCTAGCAGGGCTGGCCTGGAAAGATAATGTGAAGTTAGATATCTGCAAGGTTCACAGGAGAGAGTCAGTAGGGATTTAGTAGCAGCATCAGACACGTGAGCACTGAAACCTCACAAGCTGACACAGCCAGTATATTTTTGCCTATTTGAATGTTGTTTTCCTGCAGTATGTTGACTGAATGAGTGTTCTACCCCTTTGAACAGAAACAGCAGCAATACGGCTTGTCTTGCAAGATTATAACTGAAATCAGAAAAGGAGAAGATTGGGTTCATTTCTGCCTTTAGATCTGACTGAATGAAAGCTGATCAAAACCCAAATCTTGTTTATACGCTTTCAAGAACTGGGAAAATTTCTCTCAGTTTTATTGTTACTTATTTTTTCAGAGTGCTTGGCGTGCTGCTTCCAGTTAATTTTCCTGCTGTTTTCAATGGATTTGCATATGTCTGTATTTGCTTCTTTACATTGATTTGCTGCCCAAATTGAGATTACAGCTGAAACAAATGCAACTTAATAGCATGATTTTTTTTAGGCTTATCTTTCAGCTGCATGATCAAAGATAAACTGTAGACTTTATCTAAAATAAAGCTGTTCATATTTCTGGAAGGGAGAAAGGAACTGGAGGCAAGATTAGTATGACAATGAGCACAAGTGAGTCAGGAGTTATTTTAATTTGGAATTCAGAAAAAGGTTTCTAACTGCCAGAAGAGTGAAGTTTTACAATAACTTTGCAGTGGGAAGAGAATGTGAGAAAAAGAAAAGCCTACTGAATTTTAAAAGGGGAGTTGACCAGTTTAAGAGTGGGTGTAATTTGCTGTGAAAATAATGGCAATTACAGAGTTTCCTTCAGATTAAGTGTCCTTATGGCAGTGTACTGCTCTGGAACACCTGAGGATGAGAGACCAACAGCTCTAACTCTGCTAGATGTGGTTTGTTCTTGACCATTTTGGCTTTCAAGATTTTTAGTTACTGTTTTCTTTTGTCCATGGGATTTATGAGAAAAACCTGAATCTCTGAGCTAACCAGAGGTCTTGCATAGCCCTTCATATGCAAGCACAGAAGCTATCATGCTATGCAGGAACAGAATTTCATCCATCATTGATATTACAATATTATGGAAAGTCACAATTATACAAAATGACACGGACAATGTAAATTATGGCAACTAATCCTTTCATCACTGCTGAAGAGGATCAGATTCTCCCAGGTCAGGTTTTGAGCAGGAGTCTAACAAACTCTACTTTGTGTCCAGTTCTGGTCCCCACAATTCAAGAAAGATGAAGAGGGTCAAAAGGAGGGCCAGGAAGATGATCAAAGGGATGGACAACTTGCTTGATGAGAAAAACTGGAAGGAGTTAGGTCTTTTCTCCCTGAAGAAAAGGCTCAGGGGTGACCTCATCACAGTATTCCAGTACTAAAAGGGTGGCGACAAAGAGGATGGAGGCTGTCCCTTCACAAGGACCCACATGGAGAAGACAGGGGGAACAGGTACAAGTTACACCAGGAGAGGTTTTATCTTGACAAAAGAAAGAAATTTTTTACAGTGAGAACAATCATTCACTGTAAGACCTCCCCAGGGATGTGGTGGAGTCCCCATCACTGGAGGATTTCAAGGTGCAATTGGACAGGGTGGTAAATAATCTCATCTAGGCTCCCTTTCTCATGAAAGTTTGGACCAGATGGGTGTCCAAGGCCCCTTCCAACCTGGGCTGTTGATTCTGTGATTCTATGAACAGCTCTGCCTTCCCTTCTGGAGGGTATCTCACACTTGCCATTGATGATGGAGAGAGTCTAGGAAGAGTCGTCTTTGCAAATATAATCTCAAATTATCAGCACAGCCAGTTCCTGCTCACTTCTGGTTGTTATTTAGCCTTGTAGTTGCAAGACACAGTTCTTTCTTTAGTCGCAAAGATGGAGAGCTGCTGCAAAGGAGGAGCTAGACACCAAATACAGTGTCTGAATTTGACTTCCAAACTTTGTTGCATTTCACTCTGGACCCACCTGCCTTCATCTCTCTCCCTTCTCCTACCACCCCATTTTAACACTGGGTTTTCAAATACAAATGCTTAAATGAGGCAGAGGAACTTGGGTATTTTTCCTCTATGAAATAAAACCTCCCCAAACTAAGCATTTAAGTTTCATTACCTGGAGTCTGAGTTCCAGATATACTGAATGTAGGTGGAGGTAAAAGGACGTGAGGTCATCATGCAGCAAGGAAACAAGCCTTGTCCTTTGAAATACAGGTTGTAGTTTTCATTTTGGGATGTTAATTGTCCTGCGGTACCAGCACTCCACATCAAAAAGTCAATAATCAAACAGTGGTTAGATACAGTAAATAGTCACAAAAGCTGCAGCGCAGAAACTTTTTGTACATTTACAAAAGCGAAATAAGAAAATTAGACAAGAAATACATTACGGACATGGTAGAAAAAATGGCTCAAGGAGCACTGCACACTTGTTTTTCTTTTAATTATGTATTGTTTTCAATAACATAGCCTTTCTAGCTCCAAAATATATTTCACAGTGAAAAATCAAACAAAGCACTGTTACATTCAATTGATATTTACACACACCTAGAAGCAAACCACCTGTTGGTTTCTTCCATCCTGAAACAAATAGAAATGACAGCCACTGTGAAGGGTGGCCGTGCATGTCCAGCATCTTCAGCTTACATTCAACATAAAGATTTCTTGAGAGCTAATTTGTGTGATGGCATCAGAGTCTGATTTAGATAAAAATAGACACCTGAAGTATGATCTTTCCAGTAACACTGAGAAAGTTTGAGTGACTATGGAAAGCCACGTTTGCAAGCGCATCAACTCCGCCAATACAAAAATCATAATAGAAGGGGGTTGTTTGTATTATATGTTGTATATTAAATATGCCAAGAGATACCACTTCTTCTAGGAAATTCAGTGCTGGTGAAAGATACTGAAGACTTCAGTTTTTCCACTGAACAAGAAACGCAGGGATTGCAACAGCAGAAATTTCCCTTCCACTGCCTTCCAACTCATCTTGCTCCTGAGCGTTGGCTGTAGGAATTTAAGGGGCAAGTCCAAATTCTCATGACTATTCAGTCTTTGGCCTCTCTTGCTGAGACTGCCAGAAAATAATAGTAATAATAATGTGCTGAGGCCAAATCCCAAGCCAAAGTGAAGTGGCTTTTTTTTAATGATAACGGTTTTCTGTACTGATTTTAATTTAGCTGAGGACCTGGTCTGCAGTGTGCATGGTTGGAGGGTGGTTTTGGTGATGTGGACATTTGCCCACGAGGCACTGGACTGAGATCCACCAACTCAAATTGCAGAGCACTGTAGGACAGCCAGGAAAACAACAGAATCCAAAAGTAAGCTCAGAAAAAGCCTCAACAATCACAAACAAAATAAAAACAAAAAATAAGAAAAAGATCCAAACGCCTTCTTGCTCAGGACTGAAACATGGCAAAAAGTCACCAGCTAGAGGCAGTTATTCAACACCACTTTCTCAAAAGTTCTAATTTATTAGTGCTTGAAAATTGGGTACTAGCCATTCATGCAAATTATATTTTTTGATTTTTTTAAGTAATACACTTATAGTATTGTCAACACAATACCTTGTGAAAGCCTATACTACAGAAAATACAAAACTAAATGTTATCTAGTAATCTAACATTAGATAGTCTCATTTAAAAAATGTCTAAGTATTCATTTACCTGATAGATCTGACTTTCCCCATCTCCCATGTCTTTCTGGACTGCAAAGTGCATGGTTCCTTGGGAAACTTTCTAAAATAACTTTTAGCAGCAAGTAATGAGAGAGGAAGCCACAATCTATCAGTTAAAAATATTTCAGTGACTTTTGCAGAGAGTCTGGTAGAGGGGGGACAAATTCTGCTCTCGAAGCAGCAAACCAGTGCTGAAGACTTAAAAAAAAAAAGGTGTCTGGATCATTTAACTCCCACTTAAGATACTGGAGTACAAAGTAAGTAATTTAAACCTTTTTGCTGGTCTTCTGTGCAAGTGTAGATTTCACCTGAAAGGGGTGTAAGAATCTCGTAAGAGCATGATCCTGTACAAATATGAAGTCAATCTCAACATTTCCCTCTGTTTCAAACTATACTTACATTCACACTGCTACACCTGAGGACGGATTATGTCCCATAAATCACAATATAAGTGGCAAATATTATAATTAATATTTCTTTCACAACTCTCTGAGACCTTTTTTTCTCCTTTTAAAAATAAGGAAACTAGCATTGTTTTTAAACACTTATGTTTAAAATGACATTAAAACTTTTTTAACCTAAACTAACAAAAACCAGTGAAATTAAAAGCTCACACTCAGCTGACACTAAAATTCTGAGTCTTTCACTTTTTTTTTAGTTCATGATCATGTCAACTAACACCAAAGAACAAGCCTGAATTTTGAATTTCCTGGTTACCATTAGTTTTAGTTCAAAACTTCACATTTAAAATGTCATTTTCATTTCTTTTAATATATGCATACACATACAGGCACATATATATATATTATATATATATATCAGTTCATAAATCCAAAATGAAGTGAGAGCTAGGCCCGTCCTCAAAGCCTTTACGCACCATATAAAGACTTTTAAGAATTGACATCATTGACATTTAATTGAAGTAGATACATACCAGTCGTGGCTTTAACTACAAGGCAAAGGTCGAAAGAACATTTTAGTTCCTCTCAAAGAAAAGCAGTAAGACCATTGGTGGTTAAACAAACAGAATATCCAAAGAGAGAGAAAACTGCCAGGTGTGGGAAGTCATCCAAAGTCAGTATCTTTTCCTTCCACGCTATCTTAATGTTCAATTTAGTTCCTCACCAAATGCAGATTATTTTTACCTTCCAAGATGATCATGCTGGACCCTTCCAGTGCCTCTCGCTCTGGCAGGGAAGAGTCAACAGACAGAAGTCAACCAGGTTGCAAAGGCACCACACTCTGCGTGGAAGCACTACCCAAAACCATGCCATGTTTGAACACAGATGCAGAGGGATCAAGCTTATCTGGAGGGAAAGGCCATCCTGGAACTGACTTTTCCTCTTAAGGTGAGAGGGAAGGGACAGTTATTTTTATTATTCAAAGAATCTGATCGATCAATCAATCTATCAATCAGTCAATGCCAAAAATATAGATATATCTCAACTGCACGGCCCTTTTAGAAAATTCACAGCTTAGCTAGAACGTAAAGCATTCCCAGAAGCGTCCCTGGGTATGGAAAAGGACAGCTGATCCCGTCTCTCTTGCCTGGAGTCCCCTCACTGATTGGTAGTACCCATGCAGCTTCACATTGGCACAGCAGTTTCTTTAAGTCCACTGGGAACATCTGACTAAACCCAGCCGTGAACTCAATTTTCTGGAGTTCTTCCTGAATCGGCTGGTTTCACTAACCCAAGCACGTTAGCTCCATCCTAAGACTCAAAAGAGAAACACTGCAGAAATTCACATGCCAAAAGACAGGGACAGGCTAAGATACATTCAACTAGGAAAAAAAAAAAAGGCAAATCCAAACCGAAATGGAAACCAATTTGAAAAATAACAATGGTCATGTCCATTCACAGATTAGTATCAGTTTGGCAACCAAGGATCACAACTGCACAGCAATCACTTGTGACTTTTGACTGACGACGGATTACTTGCAGGTGCTCTGAAATGTAAATCATTGAGCGGGTGGGCTTGGCCTGTTGTTTATCTTTTTAACATTTTTCCATTAATGGCCTTGAGTACATTTGGGTATTTACAGTGATTGTTAAAAAGATATATATACACACACGTTTCCTTTGCTTTTTCACCTCTACGGGCTTTCCTCTAAGGAAAGGAAAAAAGGAAAGGAAAGGAAAGGAAAGGAAAGGAAAGTAA